>VUQS01012497.1:17509-37345 GCA_015108495.1 Heterochromis multidens
CCCCGAGGTCCCCCCCCCCCCCCCCCTCCTCCCCCTCCTGCCTCTGCCAGTCTACAGTGACTCTGCTGGCAAGCCAACAGATGACTGGGCTGGGTCGCATCTGGCCTTTGTGCACTTAGTGTAATCAAAGGGAGAAAAAAGGTTTATGGCCTACTTGTTAGTGATCCGCCAACTGATGGGATGTCAAGTAAGCACCATCCGATTTCAAATCTCTTGAGGGGGATTGGTGGGGGTGGGCGTATGCCGCAATATGCTATTAAGAAAGCAGCCTACTGGCCTATGCATCAAATTAGACTGTTCTGTACACAGTTTGACAACCTAGGTGTGAAACAAGTGAAATGAGTAAAATTAAAGTGACCTTTGAATATTTATGTGCTCATATTAATTGCTGTTAATGCACAACAGGCCTATGTGGTGAATGCAGCTATTTTTCACTTGCAGGATTCTTGTCTGGCTGAGGCCTTTAGCAAGTGTGTACTAAAAACAAATGCAGACTAATTTAAATAGTTCCTCTGTGTTCAGCTCAAAGAGGAAAATTGCAAGACTGTTCCATTATGTAAGGATTAAAAGGGAAAAAAATGCCATGTACATAGTACTTTTTCCACTTTATGTCCTGACCAGCTTAACTTTGTACACATAAATCACCTTGCTGTGCTGCTTAGGCGGTTAAAAGTGTTGTATGCTGTCTTCTCACAGTCCGGTCTTGGAGTTGAAAAGCAGTGTTACAAGCTGTGGATTTGGAATGTGAAAGGCATGAGCAGTTTCTGGAGCTTGACCCACGCTAGAGACAAAAAAATCAGAACATCTCAGCTTCTAATAATTTATTATGTAACACCTTTTTTTAGCCTCCTAACTTTGTGGAAGCTAAAAACTAAGTCAGTCTCTTAGGTATTATTTTTCCTAGCATTGTTTCCCTAATTAAGGTTTTATCTAGATTGTGCTTTTTAGAGTAATTGCATAATAAATATGCACTGCACAGTGTTGGGTAGAGTGGTACGCTACATGAGCATTTACCTCTGAAATCTTTACTGGCTGGCTTGTGTTTTATTATTAGCCTCTGCAGCTACAGAAACTGATGTATGTTGATGACCAAGATCCACTCAACAGAAGATCACTTCTGTGATTGTGTTCTGATAAAATCCCAGATAATTACATACAAGTGGGAATAATTTCCAGTTTTAATGTCATCCGTGCTAAATGCATATAGGATGAGCACTTCCTCTTCCTGACAATTTCCTCTTCCTCTCTTCACTCCTTCCATTGAGAGAGAAATGAGCCTGGTAATATTTTGAACCTTTACTAAATATAGTCAGTGCAGCTGTCATCATTGAGCAGGATGGCCTTTTTTTGGGCACAAAATGGTCATCACATGCTACTTTTGTCTCCTGTCTGTGTTACGGTACCTGCAGTGATTGGCTGTACTGTGCTTAGTCACACATATAAACACATGTGAATGGGCAAGATGGCAAAATTCTTATGGAGAAGGTCCGGTTCTCCTGACAGGCCACTGACTTGTTTAAGCAGTTGTATAAAATTTAGTAAATCTCAAACTCTGGTAAAAACACGACTTAGCTGCTGTATGTTCAGGGTCTTTGTCATTGTCATATTAAACTGTTTGAGGGACTACTGTCTAAAGGGGCTAGGTATCCTGCTAACCAGTTGTGGAAGTGGACACAAAGAGTACAAAGACGAAAAAACGTATATGTCCACATATTCACATTGCTGTAAAGGATTTCCACTAGAAATGTTGTTGGGCCTTGCAGCATAACTTGGTTAATGTATGACTATCCACCCACCATGACGCGTACTGTGTGGCACAGATGAAACACTGGAACTGCAGCTTTGTCTACGTCTTTGGGTGCAGCCGCACTGTTGCTGATGAGAGAGACAGTGACCCTGGGGAGTTTATTTCCCATTCCAGGATGAAGAGAATGTAATCTGTACCACAGGGAGAGCAGAGAATTGTGGTTAACTCTGTTCACAACAGTGAGTGATATAGCCTATAGTAATTAGGAAAAAACAAAACAAAACAACAAACTAGCAGCAGGTTACCCCTGTACCCCAGCCCTCTC
The DNA here is from genome assembly GCA_015108495.1 of Heterochromis multidens. NCBI lineage: Eukaryota > Metazoa > Chordata > Actinopteri > Cichliformes > Cichlidae > Heterochromis > Heterochromis multidens. The sequence continues at coordinate 19,582 of VUQS01012497.1, forward strand.
CATTGTATCCATGCCAAGCTTCTTGTGATCACCCCGACCCTTAAAATTTCTTGTGCAAAGTGCAGATCTCCAAGCAACATTTTAATGATGAATTTGGGAAGAAACCCCAAAAAGCACACGTGCATATTCACATATCTCTTACACCATAGTGCAGTAATCATGCAAATATATATTTTTACATAGACATCATTATTTGGCTTCTCCTCTTAAAGGACTTTGGTCCATGTCCCTTGGATTCCACCGTCTTGCCAGAGACATTCTTGGAAGCTGTAGACAGCAGTCCATTATGCTCTCCAAGAACTGCCTGGATTGTGGAGCTTCTGTCAAAAAGAGACCTTAGTTTAGGAAGTGGGTCTTTGAATGGCTTGAGCTGGATTCTTCTGTTGCACCAACAGGCACTAAAGGATTTGTGAATACCATGATCTTTGGAAGTCTCCCCATGGAATTTGACAGCACTGCAGGAAATGCAGGCTAAATCCATCTTGTGTGTATGAAATTGAACTATATTTGTGGCTTCTGGTGGAGCTGTCCAGGCAATGCTGGATGATCCAGAAAAGTTCCTTTTCTTTTTTTCCTCATGTCTGATCTTTTCCACTGTAGCAGTATGGTGTTGACTGGAAAATGGCCCATTCAGGTAATTTAATAAAATTAGACCTGAGTAATAAGGAGCCACATATTGGAGGCAGTTAGTGCTGGTACTGTCAGGATTGAACTAATATAACTGATAAGCATGGACAGTGTCATGGTTATTAGTATCTGATGTACTTTTAGTGGGATGAATATCAAAAATAGCCATGTCTCAACAAAGATGAATGAAACAAATGAGGACATACTAGTTGCTAAATCCTTTCAAACATAAATTATTAGAAATGGAGCATTATTTAACTACTAATCCAATGTGAATGCATGCATAAATGCATTATTTTGTAAAAATAATTTTGAACAAAATATTGTGAACAGTTATTTTATGTATGATGTGTCACAAAATGGTAATAGAGTACTAAAATGGACGAAACTTAAGCGTAGCAGGCTGCTTGGCTTCTATTACACTTAAAGCTTTATTGTTTGTGTGTATAAGCAAAGATATTCATAGTTAAATAAACATTAATTGGCTAAAATTGGTCATATTTCAGGAGAAGCACTGGAACAGGTCCATAATCTCTTTTGGTACACAAATAACATTTGTCTGAAAGGAGTGCTGGGGTTGGTCATTATCAGTATACAGTGTCAGTACAATATGAATAGACTGAAAAATCTTTTTTTTCCTTTCACGTAAATTTGAAAAGCTTCAGTTTCTAAAATTCTAAGCTAATGTTTTGCTTGAAAATGGGTACTGCATGTAACATTGTTGGAAACTTTTTTTTCAGTCCTAATAAAATGTAATAAACTCATTAAGTTAGCGTTCAGTTTTTTTTTAAATTTCCCTCAAGAGGACCAGTGAGGAGTCCTGGCAAAGTCAGACAACAGTGTCGAGCAATCTTGATCACTGACGCAATATACGGAAAACAAATTTCTGAATTTCAGACTTTTTTGTTTATGCTACATCACAGAACATTTAAAGCATAATGGAAAATTGGTTTAAGAAACTTTATTTAAATAATTATGTAAGTATGATTATGGCTACCTTTTGAAACATTAATACTTGAAATCATGAAAGAAAGGTGGAAATGAATAGAGTCCTAAAGGAAAGAATAGTCAGTATGACTGATATATGACAGATTAACATTTACATTAATATATATTAATATAAATAAAGATTTTCCTAAATGTGGGATAAATAGATTATTTCTTATTCTTATTACGCTTTCAAAACAATGTATTTGCCTTTTCTGTAGTATAATTTGGCTATATTCTGTACTGTCTTAACTTGACTTTAACTTTGCAATTATGTGACACAAATGAAAGCAACAACTTGCCAAACATGATAAAGTCGAATCAGCAAGTACAATTTCATGGAAACATGAATAAAAACAATTGGCAAGTATGTAAATTAAGGTTTTTTGTGGGTCATTAATAAGTTGATGAGTCATTTCAGCCTTAATGTGGAGGGTCGTATCAAGGACAGTGTAACAGCTCTAATAGTAAAACTGTACGGCTGACTAATCTAATTTGAAATCCCAAGTGAAACATTGTCAATCACAGCAAGAAATCTTTTCCATTCCAGGTTTTGAATTAACAAGAGACAATGAGGGGTCTTTGATTGCCCCTTTCCTCTGACTTTGAGGACTTCATCATCTTGCTGTACCGTGGAGTCACAGGGAGGCATTGCTTTGCTGTAATTGGGCCCATTTTTCCTGCAATCATACTTACAATAGCTGGGTTCAACAATGAATGAAAAAGGAATCAATGCAGATCATTTGTGCTTTCAGCCAAATAAACAATACGGCTGGTGTTTGGTTGTAATCATTGGAGGGGAAATGAATGCCCTTCTGAATACAATACAGGTATGCATCAGCTGCAGGAGCACACAAGGCTTGAGTGATCTGGGTTCTTCCATCTTTCATTTTACATAACACTCCAGCTTGTATTACATTTCAGTGAATTTGCTCCTGATGAGACCCTTCAGGCTGTTACACTGTTTCCAGTGGAACTGGATCATGTCTCCCCGCTGTGCTCGGTTCCCGTCCTTTGTCTCATCTATTGTCACTCTGTCTTGACTGATATTTTCTGCACTATTGCCAGACAACTATTGTACAGTACACAATCTCATTTTCCTGGTGTCCTAGTTGGACGATGCAGAGGAAAATCTTACGTGCTACAGACCATTAGGGTACTCCTTTGAGCCTAAATCATAGATTGTAACAGTGTAAAGTACCACTTAATTCCACTTAGTGTCACAGTCTAATTCTCTTTGGTATGGAAAAGAATAGCACCTCCTTCCATTATTTTGTTTTCCACTAGTCATTATTCAGGCAGAATAACAGTATCTTTTTTCACTGAGAGTTATAGGAAAAAATGGAAAGTTGGCATGGGAAATAAGTTCTTTCGCCCAGTGAATCTGTCATTATTTAGAACCGCAAGAATTGGCAGCAAACACCTCTTTGATGAAGACTATAAAGAGGATTTTCAATGTGAACTCAGGGGTTTCCTGACTCACAAAGCACCTTTGGTGGAATTCTATGGATGCTTGTGTTGATTCCTGCTGTAAGCAAAGGCTTTCTGCAGTTTGACCCTCTAAAATCTTGTATTTTTTGGGAACAATTGGTTGAAAATGAGTAGCCTTATATTTATTAGGATTTTTTTGGTAACTTTTACCTGCACCATGTCTTCTACAACAGATCATGTACAGAAAACATCTATTTTCCAGAAGAACCAGTCACTGAAGAAACACAAAAAATTGAACAACAGGTAAAAATCGAACGACAGGTTCACATCACAGTTTATAGTATAATTTGTCAGATATTTTCAGCCATGATGAACTTCAGAAACTCAAAAAGCTGAAGCTCCACCCACGTTTTTTTTTTTTTCAAAGTCATTAACAATACAAAAGGATCCCAGCTGAAGTTCAGTAAAATTAAAGTTACATGTTAGCATGGCAAACTCTTGTTTTTTTTAATTATATTCACTCACCCTAGTTTCACTTCAAATTTTTCCCCTGCTTGACCATACACCCACTGCAGTGACTCTGTGCCCCACTATGGTGGCTCACCTCACAGTTTGAGCAAAACATGATTATAATTTTGAACTGATACAATGTTTATGCATGATATTGTTCTAAAATTGACTCAAGCAGATGGATAGGGACAACGGATTGATCTATTGGGCTGATCTATTCAGTCCGATTCTGTGGTGTTCTATATTTAGCCCACTAAATCATGGTTCAGCAGTAGGTTTGGTGTAATTTAAAAAACAAACGCTGTATTTAATTTTAGTTTTCTATTTTTATTGATTTATTTATTTTTACAGTATATTTTACAAAGTTGCAAAGCCGTGTCTTAGTCGTGCCTTACACCTAAGAGTGATTGGATTGACACTCGCTTTCAGAAAATACCCAAAACCAAGATATAAAAAAAGTTGTATCAGTGTATGTCTGATAGATTGTAAGACCTTCTTATAACCACTTGCTGAAATGCAAGGGGTGTTTTAGGCAAAATAATAAATGGAAATACGTGACCAGTTGATTTGATTTCCTGGAACACAATTACTCAGGCCTGCACTATTGCAGCAAGTAGGACAAATATTCCTCTTCTCTGTTACAGGCTCTGATCTGAAAGACTTAGAATTCAGTTCCCTGTGTATGTCTTCTTGTACTGTTGCTTGAAGAAGACACAGTAGGATTCAAAGAGTATGAATATTTTAAAAGAATCTCTTTATAAACAATAGCAACAAAACTCTTACTAAGCCTTACAGTTGGATGGCGTAGTTTTCTTTTCTTCAAAGATAAATAGCCATAAAAACCTTTGGCAGATTTAATACTTTAATATAGTTACTAAACATATTTTATATATCGTATTTGTGGCTTTCATTTTATTGTGTAACAATCAAAAAACAAGTTCTCTTGTAGACATACATCCAGCAAGCACTCAGAGAGACATCACGTCCTGTTGTGGTGTACAGATACCAATTTGTCCAAAGTGCTTTCACACCATGCTCCCAAACAGCTTTAATGGACGTCAGTACCTGGAACCTAGACCTGTTGTTAGGTCATGGCTCTTTGAGGTTTGGCCTTGGGACAAACATTGTGCTTGTTGTTCCCCATCCATCCATTCAAAGATCTTTCAGAGTGTGGCTGAGTTGTGAGTATTGTGATTCCTTGTGTTTTCTTCAGCATGGCATTTAATAAGTGATATATAATTTTCCTCTAAATATTTATTAACTTGTGATGCAACCCCAATAATGCAATGTTTGAGAGTTCAAAATTGTAGTACATCATTTACTAAACTTAACATAAATGAGACCGACTGAGACAAAGTGTTTACAGTTGTGACTGCAGCTGAAAAAAAAAAAATCATTAAATAATGATGAAGTCAAGATGTCAGACTGATGATATCAACTCCTAACACAACTTTGAGCTGAAATGTTCAGTTGGTACATCAATAAGAAACTATATATATGTGAGGGTTTACTAAAAGTTGTTAAAAATACCATGGGCAGGGTATGTGTCTCCAGCTGAAAATAGAAATGAAAGGAAATGTTTGAACCCGGCCTTTTCCAGAGCGGTTTCTTGCTGCTTTGAAGTGTGTAGTATTTGTTGGGCTTCACTTGGCTGTCAGATTAGTACCTTCTCAACTGAAAATGAAAATGGGTGAAGGAGCAGTTAATCCGCATAAGAATATTTTTTTGAGGATGAGAAGCTGTGGGTCTAGCAATCTGTCTGTGTATTGATTGGTTGTCTGGCGCTGCAGAGTTAACCTGACATGCCAGGATAATTTAATTCCCTCTTCATTGCTGATTGCTGAACACAATCTTGTCTTATCTTAATACTCCTTCTTTGAGTTACTATTAATGATGATGCAACATGTGCAACATAGAAGTACCTGGAAAGTAAAAAGTTGCATTTCATCATGCATTTCAGGGGCCACTGACATTTTGAAAGTCTTAATTGGATGTAGTATTTGTTATTTATTAGAAAGTAACTCTTCAGTGTTGACTCCCAAAAAGTTTACTGTTGTAATTGGACAGTGAAAAATAAATACCTCCCTTAGTGCCTGGAAATAAATTGGAATATTCTTTTGGTCTCTGGGTGTTATTGGGAGCAGCAGCTATTCTCTTTTTTTCCTTGATTTTAACCTTCATTTGTTTGTCAAATTGGTGCCATTGTGCAAATTAACTATTAGAAATTCCTGTTTGTACATTGGCTTGCTGCAGTTTTTCAAATTCTTTATTCCGTATTTAGTGGTGACTTCAACAAAATTCCGCCGCAGATACAATTTTTGGTGACCGTTAAGTTACGTACGGGCAACGTACTTTGAACCTGACACATGAAACAAATGCAAACGGAGAACTATACATCACATTCACAAGTGGATGATGAATACAAAAGTCAAAAGAACTAGGATTTATAATAAATGGGTTTTTTTTAAAACATATAGATGTTAATAAAAGCATGCATATGCTACGATCATTATAGTAAGATACCAACAATAAAACAAAAAAAACTTTAGAAAGTGTCTTATTAATTTCGATTGGTAAGTGAATAATTACCTACAGGATATATTTTATTCCCCACTTTGCCCCATAATGTTAATCCTGTCTGAATGGGCCTTATGGTTTGACAACGCAAAGCTGGAAAGGTGACAAATCAATGTAAGTTCATCATTACAAGTAAATTTTATAACTTTTTAGGATTTACACTGTGACACGATACACATGATAAAAATATATCTATATATCTATATATATTTATTTTTTTACTTGTGGAATGATGAAGCCATCTAAACATGGCCCAATCACATTTGTAGCCTGTGTGAATCATCTACCATGGAAATAAATTTGAAAATCCTCCATATGTACATAACAGTCAGAGGCTGCGGTGTAGAATTACATAATGGACATTTTGCCTCTGTATGTTTAATTCTGTAAACATGATTGACCACAATATATGAGCGAATTGTGTCAATTTACATAAAGTGACTTGGGTAGTTCATGCTCTAAGCCTGTAGACTGTCAATTTTAAATCTGAGACAATATGCTTGCGTACCACCTCCTATATAGCTACTTAGAGAATCCCCATCACTGTACATCCTTCATATCATCTCTGACCTGTTGTACAGTGCTAGCAGAGGATGGTACTTTGTTCCGCATACATTATTTTACCTCCTACACCAGAAAGATTGGCTTGTAATTGTACCTTTGAAGGCTCAGCCAATGCTTTTTGAAAGCCAAAGAATACCATTAAATCTCATAGATGAAGTCATTTTACTCCAAAAATCAGACATCCTTTCTCAGCTAACAACTTACCATCTTTGCTGTTTATTAAATAATACAAGTAATACAGCCAGAGCATAAGCAATCACAAACCTCACAAATGAGCCATTGTCTTTTTGAAGAATGGAACCCTGTTGATGCCATTATTTATTATATATTCTCTTCTTTTCTTTTTTCCTTTAGTTATTGTGACATTGCACTTATAAAGTCTAGTGTCATCACCCACACCCTGCTTATAAACACCACATTTCTTGCACTTCAGCATTGATGCAGCCTTGGTGACATGGTTGCCAGCTGTGAAAGTCACTGCAAATAATCCACAGAGCAGTACTAGGCCACTGAGATTTAATTTTGAAATCTGCCAGTGTGTTCAAATCAGGATATTATGTGATTGATAGGAACGTCTTTATAGTATAACTATAGTCCAGTCAAGGTTAATTCAGTTGCTGTCTCTAAATGGCATTTGTTTATCATGATTGAAAGCATTTGTTGTCAGTTGGTGACTAGTTTTTCCGTTTGCAACTGATTATAATTAAAAATTAAATGTGATACAAAGGCTAGAGCTTGTTTTTGTTAAGCTGTGCTGTCATTGGTTAGTAATATTCAAAAAAAAAAGGAAAAAAAAAAAGAAGGCACATCAGACAGTAAAAATCAATTCATTGCGTCCTCTGTCATCCACAGATGGTGCCACTTCAATCTCCTTTCTATTTTGTCAGGCTAATGTGCTGAAAGTTGACAAGGGAGGGTCATTTCAGTGCAAAAATAGCAAAGGCTGAGTGTAACGGGCGTGTCAGTCAGCCTTCTATTTTGTCATATTAATGTTTGGATAAATGACAACTGTGGGACATTTCAGTGGAAAAGTGGCAAAGGTAGCCGACTGTCACAGCAGGCCCAACAATGCAAATTTTTTTTAGATTTGATCCCCTACTACCCACTATAAAACAAATCCTGAAAGTTTTTTGAAAGACAATAACACATTTTGATTCATGTAAAGTAGAAACAATTTAAAACTCTGAGCTCTCTCGTAATATGCCAGATATTCATACAGTAAAGAAGTGGATAAAAATGTTGTAAAGGCAACATGTATCTCTAAAACTATCAGAATTAAATACAGGGTTTGGTTAGAGTGGTCTTTGCAGATGTTTGAAACACTTCAAGTGTCCTTCAGAGTTCTGTTATTTTTATTTTTTAGTAATATCTCAAAGGTTTCTTTTTAATGGCTGTGATTTGAAGGGACATTGACTCATTAGTAAGCAGTAATGGACAAGGCGGAGACATTTTGGCTTTCACTACTTGTTTTTTTTTAATTAAATATCAAAATTAGTTAATCAGAAGAGGACAGGCATACTGAGATCTTAAAGTCCTCACCTACTGTATCCCTCACTTATTAAAGATGGTTGAAATGGAACCCACCTTCACAAAGCTGTGGTGGGCTTAATGTATCTGTTGCATGAATTAGTTTTTGTATAGGGTTGTGCGTACCCTGGTATTTATTTATTTTTCGTATTGATGGATGTGTGTACGCCATGTGGTATTGCAAACATCGAGTCCTAATGGCTGCTTATTAAAAGCCAGGTTTTGTTTGTATTTTCATCTTTCTTTTGATTCCTTCCATTTGAGACATTTTCCCATTTTAACACTTAGAAGCATCTGCTCTTTTTGCTGAATGAAAAAAGTGTATTGCATAAAGCCATGTTTAAACTGAAAGTAAAGTATTTCATAAAATGATGATGTACATACAGTGAAAATAAAGTATTCTCAGGTTGTCCATGACCTCATATGGTTGGCCCACATTTCCACTAATATATAGAATATGGGCTGCATCACACATAGATGAATGCTGATTAATTTATTTCGTCTACTCCCATAGAGTGGGCGTTTCAAACACATGGTGGTGTTCATTTAAAATGCAGAACAATTCAGTGCACCCCTGGCACTTCTGTCTTTTAATTAAGGCCTGTTATCCTGACAAGACTTTCTAAATTTAGAAACAGATTGTTGCACAACTATAGAATTAAAAAAAATATTGCTCTCTCTATATATCCTTTTGTAAAACTGAATATCCCTCACTGATCACATTAGTCAAATGGAGATGCCTGCTCTCCCACATAGATTGTAGCTGCTTGTGTAAGAACGAGTGTTTTGCAAAAGCTGACACAGCCACTTCCTATATAATTTTGGGTTTATTCCAGACAGTAATTTACCGTGGCTTAGAGACTGACAATGTGTTTCTAGCTGAAATTAATGAGCAGTTGGAACAATTGGACTTTGTTTAATGGAAGCTGGAAAAAAAAAAAAGAGTATTTAAAAGTTTTTTTTGTGGCTTTTTATTTAGGCAGTAAATATTGATCTTAAGGTTTGAGATTGAACTTTTGTAGAAATGTCTTGAAGTCCACTCGAAAGTGCTTAATGTTTGCTGTATCATGAGCCATCTTAGTACTGGAGTATGTGTGGGTGCTGCTTGACCTTGCTATTTTTTAGTATCATGATGGTAGATTTAGAGTATTAGCTTTTAAAAGGCTTGTTTATCAAATTTTTTTTTTTTTTTACCCTGCTGTATGCTCAGTAAAAAGACATTTTATTGAGCAAACCTTCTTCCAAATTCCTTTGAGTCATGAGTAACCAACAGAGCTGTAGTTGCCATCAAGGACATCGAGTCCGCCTTTGGATTGATTGTTTTATTTCACATAAGTTTACTTTACTTATTTATTTTCTGTGAATTTGGGACTCTTAGTCAAGCTAGTATTGGCTGAATGACTTTCCAAGTATCTTTAAAATCCTAGCAGTTAGTGGATTCCCTAGCTGGCAAAATGTTTACATTCTGCATTTATACATTATATTTTTATAATGTCCATCTGCGTTCTAACTTCAAAAGATGATATACCACTGATAATTTATGCTTGGTTCCCATCTGACACACACGGCCCCGCATTGCAGGCTTCCTTGGAAGTTTTGTTTTATTAAAGTTCCTGCATGTATGGCAGTACAATCAGAAACCCCTGAGAAACAAGGGGATTATGGTGCACCCAGACAAGTGTCTGGGAATAATCACTCAGGCCTGTGGAGAGGCAGCCTGGTTATTTTCCCTTCTTGCACCCCCATCAGTGTAGCATCATAATGTTCTCGTATGAAGTAAATAGTGCTTTTCGTCATGGTGTTTTCACTACCTGCCTGTGAGTGACTGTAACTGCAGTACATTTTTGTAACATTTTATTTGTTTTAGAATTTTTAATAGCCTTTAGAGATGAGACATTTTCTACTTGAAATCCATAATACTTTAGCACTTACCACAGTTACTTGATGACTGTTTAAATCACCTTAGTCATTAAATATTTGATTTTACTGTAGGATGCAGCAACACTGCTCAATTTCCTTAAAGCTGTACAGCTTAATATTATATCAGATAAAAACAAATGAATGTAATTTCTGTAGATGATGCTGTCGATGCTCTGCATTTCATGCCAGGCAGGGTGCCTCCACTGTAAAGCGCATAAAAGTCCTGACTTTTTAGACAAGAATGTTTGATAAGATTGAACCAAATGGTGGAAGGAGGTTGTTCACACTGCCTATTCCACTAAAAATCAACACATTTTGCATCTTTTAGCATCTTTCAGCTTCTTGTTTTGGTTCAATTATCCCATGTTTTAGTACTTTAAATTAGAAAGTAATTTCACTACGAAAATGCAATGTAGTTGACTCTAAAGTAGAATACCATACAATATTCATTTTGGGTAAGATATCTTACAGAGTGATATTAACCTCTTCAGTATTCATGGCAATAAAACTCATGTGGTTTCCAAAATTTATGCTTGTAGCTAAGGTCTCTACCTCAGCTTGTATATTAAAAAACTGCTGGTTTTGTTTAGATGCCTTTTTCTCTCCCTTAATACAGAGAATGGGTTGCCCTACAGGTCACTACACTTAAGGAAAAATCATACATAGGCTAGGTGAGATCAGACCTCTTTATATCTCGATAGATAGGTGGAGCTCATTTGACTTGCTTTTGTGCATGATGCATTGACTTTATACAGAGATCCACTGCAGAAATACCGGCAAACATTCCACTTTCATGTAGGTTGACTTTTCTGCTTGCCAGGTTGAAATCCATCTTTTACTAAATGGCTCAATACTATGGCCAACTGATGCTATATTAAGATATGTTAGATTGTCCATTGTGCAGTTAAGTGCAAAAGTGTTCATTAAATATACATTCATATCTTAATATTTAACAAATTCCAGAAATATGCTTCCTTGGATTTAGATCATTTCAATAGATAGATTCAAGCTTTTTCATGTGCCCAGTTCTATCTATACTATATTAGGCTGTACCATAGTATGTAGACCTTTAAATATTACATCTGAATATGATTGTTGAAAATGACATTTCAGCACTACAGGCATTCATGTGCTGCTTTAACAGCCTCCACTCCTCTGGGAGGGCTTTCTTCAATATTTTGACCCTGGCTGCAGGGATTTGCTCCCATTCTGCCACAAAGGCATTAGAGAAGTCAGCCACTGATGTAAGACGATAAGGCCAGGTTTGCTGTCAATGTTCCAGTTCATCCCAAAGGTGTTGGACAAGGCTGAAGCACTTTCTATTGTGGTATGAGACTTTTAGCATTGAGATTTTTCTTCATCAGAGGTTAGGAGGCTACTTCATATCAAACAACTCCTGAATCAAAGTAGATTTAATTACTGTATGTAGTCAGATATTTTCATATTCTTGTGTAACTGTACATTATGTATTTAGCTTGAGTTTGCTTTAGCTTCCTGCATTTGGGTAATTTAATTTTCATTACAGTATTACTGGTATAACTTAGCACTTAAAATCAATTATTATTGCCCTACTTGAAGTACCATGCTAGAAACAAATTAATCACATTACACCCCCCGGGTTTTAAATAAAGCATTGGGAAGAGATTCTGCAAATGCACCATAAACAAGAGAGGGAAAAGCCTCTGAGGTCACCTGCACTGATGAAAAACAAAGATGACCTTTTCTCACAGTCACATACGATTGCTCACATTTACCCAAACAGCAAACCAAACCTTATGGTTCCCTCCCTGCACTTAGCCTTCATCAAATATTAATCATTTCCAAGACACTGTGGCTTTGTTCACACTCTTGTGCACTCTGGGAAAGCTCTGGCTGTTTGAATGCTTAGGTGAGATTAGCATTTGGTTGCTGCTGCCAGAGGTTTTTGAGAAATTTAACAATTTTGGTAAACAGGTTGTTAAAATTGTCCAGGTGGAGAGGTACCACAGTGTATTTGAGGGAAGAAAAAGTTAATAATACCCTAAATCATGAATTAATGATTATGAGGCCAGATTTGCTGTCAGTGTTGTTGACAAAGTAATTTTATTAAAATATTTATGATTCTGGAAACACTGAAAATTCAGTCCATGTGATAACTTACTTAACTGCAGCACTTTTATAGTACAATACAATGTATTTTTACTGTCAGCAGACTAATTGTTGCCATATTTTGTTAGTAACTTTAATCATTAGAAAGGTCAGGATCCATTATCAATTTTTAGTTACGAGAAATATTCATGCACACAATTATGGCACACTAATCTCTATCACAAATACTTAGTTTGAATACAACCAGAAAATCAGTAAAGACGATATACATGAAAAATATTTTTGACTGTCATAAACGGATCAGACTTTTACTAACAGTGAAATTAAAATGTCTTGACAGCTGTGATAGAGCTCAGGATGGCTGCTGTATAACAAATGATTTAACTGTAGCTGCATTTGTGTCAGCTCACCTCCGACAGGTGAGCTGACACAAATATAGCCCGAGCTGTGATGCTTAGCACCTGCTTTTTTTTTCTCTCCAAACCAAAATGGAGCACTGTGTACACATTCATTAGCATGATGCTGCTTGCTCTCTTTCATCTAGTGTCAGCTTTATAGAATGCCACTTATGAGCCTATTAGAAGACATTAATTCAATCTCATCATTTATGGAAGTAAGGTCTCTGTGAGATTAGAAAATGGGGAAAGATGTGTAACCTATATGTGGTATGTGGTAGAAATGGAAGTAAAAGGGTGACACAAATCCTAATTTGGTTAAAATACACCATGGGTAACTCAGTGAATGTGGGTGTTGGAGCTGTGTTATCAGAACACCTATGTGGCAAAATGAAACATATTGGAAAAGGTTATTCCTTGTGAGAGAACAACTTTATTCCAAAGTACTTTTAAAAGAACATTTTGTCCTTTAGCCCTAGTTAGCTTTGAAAAAATACCAAATCCTTCCACTGATATTTGCATGGTCCATTCTCTATGTACAAAACTATTTCATGGGAACCCTAAGCAGTCCCCTCAACCAGTTCTGCAGGAGGGCATGCATTTGATATTGAACACAATTCACATTGCAGACTGTCGTTGAAACAGTGAATAGATTTCTCAGACATAGATGTATTTTTGTGCTGTGCACTGGGCCTCAGCTCAGGCTGGATACGGTGTCCCCAAAGAGCAGGCGGAGCACCACAGCGTTTCAAGAGATTAGAGGTTGGTCAGTCTGGGGAACCGAATCGATACTTCCTCTCAGGGAAAGGATTGACGATGCATTGATCCAGACCTAACAGGAGCTGAAGATGCACCAGACCACTAAAAGTAGAGGTCTGATGATAACAGTACCTCTCAGCTTGATTTCTGAATCACAGAGACCAAAGTGGCATTTATGTGTTCATAAAAACAGTCATTAGGTGTTGAGCAAAATTACTGACTTGGAAAAACAGAACAATATTCAGCAGTGTGTTGAGAGCTTGTAACTCCCACAGGCTTTTGTAAATGTGAAAAATCCGTGGGCATCTCGATCCTCATCACTATTACAAACAAGAACATCATTTTGGTTGATTTTTCATATGTGGAATGATATATTCACATTGGCATGTAGCATTCAGAGCATGTATTCAGTTATTTGTGTCCAAAAATATCTTCACATTTAAAGCTAATATGTAGAGACAGTGTTCTTTGAATTTCTTTGTTTTAAAACATGCGTTCATGACATGTTTTATGGCAGGGAACACAAAAAATGGCACAGAAGAAAGAGCAGAGTGATAAGTGTGACATGATTGAATTCTTGTAATAATGGAATTTGTGCTGTAGAAATGTAGAGAAAGACTTGAGGCTTCAGGATATCAAAATGGGAGCAGAATGTTCTTCTGTAGGTTTCATCCAGCTCTACAGTTGAACTCATGTTATTTCCTTTGGGCAATGTCAAAGATAATACTTGCTCCTCTTCCACGGCTGTATGCTTCAACTACAATTGAAAAAAAAAACAATATCACAAAGTTAGCAGTGATTAAAATCACATTTGTATCTTAATATTTTTTAACTATTCTGTGTTTGTTTAAAAGAGAGTGTGGGTTTTTCCCTTTTCATCATATATTTATGTTATCCCAGATAATCTCTCAGGTACACCCACAACAAACTATGTTCTTGTTAAATTTACTGTTTCAATTCAAGAGCAACATTGGAGGTGCTTTGGGTATGTAACAACCACAATATTACGAAGAACAGAATCACCTGAATAATTACACATTACAAACACCAGTTTTTCAACTACAGGTGTTACACCTGTTTGTGTGCATTGCCTGTTTATATTATATTATTATAGTGTCTTGATCCAGATGAGTAAAATAAAGACAAATTCTATCCTGTTATCTGGAAAATTTGTAAGCATTTTGAAAAAGGTGTAACTGTTATATAAATCTGTTGCACCTGCTTTTGTTTGGTTAGGTAAAACATGTCAGGTAAAGACTGGTGTACAGCAAGTTATTTTCATTGAAGTATTTGTACTTCTTTCCAGTAGCAGAACACTTTATTTTCAGAGCTGTTTAACTAAGAGAAGATCCTGTAACTTAGTGCAGTTTGAGGGAAATTGTAAAGTTTAATAATTTCTTTTATTATGAAAATATAATTTGGATTTGAAGAAAAGTTGATTTTTGTTTGTATATGTTATCAGTTATAGTTCTTAGATTGAAAGAGTCAGCAACAATCAATATTGGCAGGTCACACTTAATAAAAAATCTGAAATTGGAATTTTGCAGAAAATTGCAATCAGTACATCTCTTGTTTGTTAATGTTTACAATTCACTTGCTCACATTTAATTTATGAGGCTGTGACACCTTGAGTGCAGTAGGTGGCTGGGTTGATGGCTATCTCCATGACAGCACAAATAGGCTTGTTTGGAGATGGAGGAGGAGCTGTGAAGTGAAACTCTAATCTTTGTCAAGAGTGTGTCACTGCTTTTGTGGAACACTAAAGTACTAAGTATTTAATTATTTATTTAAACTAAAATAAAATGTCATTTACAGTTGTGGTCAGAAGTTTACATCCACTCATCATGGGCATGAATGTCATGGTAATTTTGGGCTTTTAATTGATTGTACAGCACACATCTTTAATGACTTTAAAAAACAAGAATTGGGTGCACAAGTTTGAATTTCTTTTGGATTTTCTCTGATCCACACAGGCTCAAAAGTATACATACAGCCTTAAATATATACACATACTCTTTTAATAAGTGGTGCCGAAGGTTCTACAATAACGTTTAACTTGCCAAGGCCAAGGCCTGTTAACTTCTCATTAGTAATCATGATTACCTACAAATGGTAGTTTCTCTTTGCCAGCATAAAAAGGATTTGTTTTACAGCAGTCATTGGATTGGCTAATACTTAGAACAATGGGAAAGTCCAAGGAACTCAGTGAAGATCTAAGAAGGAGAACTGTAGATTTATTTACACAAGTTGGGAAGGTCTCTTGGAGCCATTTCTAAAAAACTGCAGATTCCAAGAACATCAGTTCAAACAATTGTATGTAAGTACAAGTTATTCAGATGTGTCACAACTTTGCCAAGGTCTGGAAGAAGACCCAAACTGTCCCCCTCAGATGAGAGGAAGTTGGTTAGGATGTTCAGAAACAATCCAGGAACCACCAAGGCTCAAACCTGCCATGAACTGGAAACTGCTGGACCGAGAGGGTGCTAACCAAGAAAGAAGCCCCTGCTCCAAAATCAACATTTTCAAGCTCAAATTAAATTAGCAGCTGCCCACATGAACAAGCCAAATGTCTTCTGGAACAAAGTTTTATGGTCAGATGAGACAAAGATTGAGCTATTTGGCCACAATAATAAAAGGTATGATTGGAGGCTTTCAAACCTAAGAACACTGTACTGGTACATTGCACAAAGTGGATGAAATAAAGAAGAAAGAGGACTACCTCCAGATTCTTCAACTTCAACAGTTAGATGGCCGAAACTTGGATACAATTGGGAGTTCCAACGGGACAATGATCCCAGACACACATCAAAACTGGTTTTGGAATGGATAAAACAGGCTAACATTAAGCTTCTGGAATGGCCTTCCCAAAGCCCCGACCTCAACCCTACTGAAAATTTGTCGACTATGCTTTAAAGCCAGGTCTGTGCCAGGAGACCAGCCAACTTAAATAAACTCTACCAATTCAAGAAGAATGATGAAATATCCAGCCAGAATTTTGCCAGAAACTTGTTGATGGCTACCAAAAGCGCCTGGTTGACGTGCAACTTGCTAAGGGACATTTAACCAAATATTAATGGGGGTGTATGTTTATGTTTGAGCCTGTATGCATACTGTTGACTCTGTGTGGATTAGAGAAAATCCAAAATAAACTTGTGCAACCAGTTCTTGTTAAAGTCATTAAAGATATATGTTGTACAATCATTCCACCCTGGAAAAAGAACAGTTAAGTTACTATAACATTCATGCCCATGATGAGTGTATGTAAACTTCTGACCACAACTGTACCTCTAACCCTTGGGTTAATTTTGTATTGAATCATCGCTTTATCAGGCACAAGTCTGCATAGTTTAAGACTTTGTGTAGCGACAACAGGGTGTAGATTCTGCCTTTTGTTGTGGATTATGTGTCGTCTTTTTTGATACTTTGTTAGAGAGGTGTTAATTAGGGCTGCTTAATTTAGGTAAACACCGTAGGGATATTTTGGTCATTAACTGTAATCTTCATTGTTTTAACACAATTATTCATATTGTTAACAAAAATCATGCATTTTGCCAGATTTATTGGTATGGGAGTCCTAATTTCATACATGATTACATTGATGATAAAAGTAGCAAAAATGGACTGCTGTAAAGGAAAACACATGTGCCTAATTTTATAACATGCAAAATCTTCACAACAAAAATAACTCATAATTTTAACCAGACTATCTTGTTTTAGAAGCATGTAAAAGCCAAAATTGTAATTGAAATCCGTTTAATCATGCAGCCCTCTTGGGTGATTTTGGAAACTGTAGTTGGTGTATATGCACCTTTTTGGTTGTATTTAAGATGCCATTCTTAGTATTATGTTTCCTCCTGTTTGTAAATGGGATTGTGAAGACTGTTGTTCAGATGAAAAACACAGGGTTCAAGTTTGAACTTTGGCAAGCATGCACTGCAGTGTCCTAAACAAGACTCTGCTGCAGTTCCTGCTGGGATCAATAAAGCATCACATTACTGTGTCATCTTGCTATCACTTTTGTGGAGGAAAAATTTCTAGAAAGAGGGTTTTTTGTCATTAAAAAGTCTCTTGTACAATCTGCATAATGAGTTATTTTTGCTATATTGTAGCAATGCTTGTATACTGTATATAGTGTTGTAAATTTTGTTTTGTTTTCCTTCACTAGAGCACTTCTGGTCTCAACTTTCCTTTCCATGTGTAGTATATGCCCCTTTTAGCTGCCCACACACAGATCAGTAGTTGTGAATGGATGGTGCAGTTGAAGCTTTCTTTCAGACTACAAGACCAGACTCTACAGGGAGGTTTAAACAATCTTGGATCCTCTTCTGGCTTATGTAAAAAAAAAAAAAAAAGAAAAAAAAAAAAAAAACATTCAGACA
>VUQS01012512.1:2107-19115 GCA_015108495.1 Heterochromis multidens
AGATTCAGAGCAGAGTGAGAGCTCTTAACACTCAGTACAAATCTTTGGTGTCCCTCAGCAGCAGCAGGTTTGCTTCAGTTTTCTCTTTTACGGCAGGAGAGAAAGATCATTTATCAAGCAAGAAGTCTAAACATATAACATTTCTTTGTACCTCCTTCCACTATTTCTCTTCCGCCATATTCTGTTACTACATCTCTCACCTATGCTTATCTGGTCTTGTCTCTTTTCCTCTCCTCTGTCAGGAGGAGGCAGTTGGAGGCTCAGTTGAGGTTGTTTGAGTTCTTCTATGACTGTGAGGAGTTGGAGGCCTGGCTCTATGAACGCTGGTTGAGCCTGCAGACAGCTGGACTTGGGCGAGACCTCAACCACATCCAGGTGACCCAACACAAGCACAAGGTGAGCTACAGAGCCGTGCATATGGAAATTTGAGCCCGTAAGGTTCCATGTGATACTTTGGACTTCTAAATAGCACTGTGGAGAAGTTTTGTTTGTTTTGTACACAGGCACACGTGTTACGAGTGGTTTAAGGGCGTCCACCGAGAGTGTGCCAACTGTACAACAATAGAATGACGAAAAGTTCACTTTTTTGCACCTTTTTAGTGGTGAGAAACACAGGAGATTCATATTATTAAGGCAAATACAAATTGTAAGAATTAGAAAACTGATATAAAAGCAGCAGCAGTTGTGTGTTTCCCAACACCAAAGAAGCATAGATAGCAATGAGATGAGATACAGCGAGAGAGAGATGCTGTTTATCTTGCTGTTGACTCAGAATATGTTTAAATTATATTCATTTTCTGTTTCACAAAGAAAGAAAATCACGCTCTTTTTAAACATTGCATCTGCTGTGTCTGAGTAGGAAAGGAAATAAAACACCTTTTCTTTGGGGATTTTGAAATGAAAATCAAATTACAATTGTTTTGATTACATAACAGGGAAATGGGACAGAAGTTTCTTCTGTTTTGTTAAAATGCCTTAAACTAAAGTGAGAATATTGTGATGACCAGGGGCCTGTACTATGAAGCACGATTTTGTCTTATCCAGGTAACTTCAAGGTTAAACCCGGGCTTTCTGTACTATGAAGGTGGTTCACTTTTATTGGGGTAAATCGCCATGGTAACTTATGATGTACAGTCGACCCCCGAAATTCACGGGGGTTACATTCCTGGAGCACCCGCGAATTGCGAAAAATCGCAAATTTTTGGTGTGGTCAACAAAATGTCTATAAATGCCTATTTTTATAGTTTAAACCCTAAATATGCCCCCAAAACACTTTCATTTCATTTCAAACTCAGCTTAATACATTACCCTTAAAAAAAAGAATGTAAAGGTAAGCCCGTATACTGTACAGTACTGTACTGCTATGTCTCCCGCAGTGCTAGAATGTAAAATACCGACGTTACCCCTATATGTACTGTAATTCATGCAAGAGCGTCTTCTTTGGTATGTGCTGTTGTTTTCTTTGGTATAAGTAGGGTGAATACAGTAATAACTGAATTTAATTTAAGAAACTTACTGATATGGTACTCCTGATCGCTGTCTTGTTCTTCTATATGTAGCGTACGGTGCTTTTGTTGATGCCATAATGGCGCACTACTGCGGCATAACTTTTCAGCTCCCAGAGCAAATCCAGCAGTTCAGCCTTCTCCTGGAATTTCTTAAACTTCTTCTGGTGCTTAGGTTCATTGCCAGAAGCCTTAGAAGGTGCAGGGCATTTGGGCGGCATCTTAGGACTTTAAGAAGAACAAAACGAAAAACATGAGAACACTCAACAAAACACTCGAGATAGCTACACATGGTAAACTGTAATGAATGCTGGGAATGCTGGACTGCATCTTCCGGAGATGCGTCACAAGGCAGCAGCCAATCAACAGCAAGGAGAAATGAATAATTATATTGTTCTTAATAATTTAGGGTTAAAACACATGAAAAATTATATATTGCTACGAAAAAAAGCCATTAAAAAAATTGCGCAGGATGTTTGCGGTTTCCGCGAAATTGCGGGGGTTTCCGCGAACAATTATTAGTTAGGGTCTAAGGACAAATCCGCAAATGACCGAGGCCGCAAACTCTGAACCGCAACTTCGCAGGGGTCAACTGTAGAGCTATCCTGCTCAGGTTAGGTTCCAGATTAGAGATCAACAGGTATGAAATCACTGCCTACTGACCAATCAGTTCTCCAGAAAATAGCATCACCATTCCTAGAAGATCCCTGAGACCTCTGCAGGGAGAGAACGAGGGTCTAAAGTTTTTCAGTAGCATCTAAAGTCTTTGTGTTTCCCTGTTGAGCATCAGTAATAAATATAGATTATTAGACGCAACTTTATTTCTTGATTTTGTTTTTCTGAAAACAATTTCACAACAATTTTATTGTTCTATAAGCATTAATATATGATCCTAAAACAGGACACCTACACTCTACTTGCTGACCTCATGACCTCATATCAAATTTGTACGTAGACTAAGCCTATGTTTGAATTCTGTTTTTACCCCTCAGCCAATAAAGGCTGATGGGGTGTTGTCATCATCCTCCCGGGCGGGTGGCAGACAATGTGGACACCCAAGTTTGTGAATGTGATAACTTGAGAAGGAAGTCACCTAGGATTTTGAAATTAATACCATAGGTACATCTACTAAAAATTGCTGTTTTAAGAGCATCATAGATTCTCTGCTGGGTGAATACATTTTTTATGTGAAAGTTGTTAAGCTGTACCTTACTAAAACCAGTGAATGAAGTGCAAAATTTGCATTGTATTGTCACGGGAATGTGCATGTATAATTTGGTGATTTAAAAAATGTATAAAAAGTGGTTTATGTTTATTCTCTTTTACACTGCAGGAACTGCAGCTACTAGAGGTCAGAACACACACTAAGAATACCTGTTCAATCAATCAAGTTACTTTCACTTTGATCTGCCGACAAACTAACGCGATTTCCACATCTCCTTTATTAGGCTGCGGGACACTAATCTTTAATATTTAAATGTATCTCATTGTGATCCCATGGAAACTGATGTATTAAAAGAATTAACTCGAATTAAAATGTTTATTTTAGTCACAGTCACAGGAGCACGTTCAGTTTACCCAAATGCACCACTGAACGACACAGGAAATCATTCCTGCCTGTGGCTCTCTCTGTACAACTCCTCCATCTAAGTATACACTCCAACAACTGTACACCCTTAACAAAGCAAAGGCAGTATGATAAGAGGGGCACCTCAGTTCAGCTTTATCTATAGTTAATTTTCTGTGATATATTAGGATATTTATATATTATTGTTTATAGTTTATAGTTATTGTATTATTACAGCTATTTGTAATATTTTGTAATTTATAATATATTGTATTATTTAATATTGGTATTTTAACTTGTTAATTACTTTCTTACTGTCCTGGAGCAACTGTAACCACATAATTTCCTCTGGGATTAATAAAGTATTCTGATTCTGATGATTTACTGCTCTGTGCGCTAAATCACAAGATTAACGATTTACTGCAGGATTAATCTCATCCTTTTTGTAGCAGTATTGCATTTTACTGGTATTTTTTATGTTATTTATAGATTTTTATAGATTTCACCATTTGATAATGTCTCTGGAGTAGGTGGCACTCATCGGGATCATTTTCTGTAGAAGACAAGTAATAACATCTGCGAAACGCCCCTTTTAGATTGGTCAGATGCTGCCAACATCACCCTTTTCATATGAATGTGCAGGGGAAAACCTGGGTTAACTTAGCGAGTTGATTACCAGCTTTGTGTGACCGCTTATCCTGATTACCAATGTTAGGGTAAGTGAATCCAGATAATGGAAAGATACCCTGGGTACGTTGAACTTGCTTTGTAGTATAGGGCCCAGGACACATAGGATTTTTAGTACATCGACATATACGAAAAGACATGAAAAAAAAAATCCTTTTGGCCTACAATGTGTTACGTGCTGTGTTGATTGTTCAAGGACGCAGGAGGCAGTAATTGAACTCAAAGCGAGCTTTGATACTGATAATCCAGGAAATAAACAAACTCCAAATCCAGAAGCCGATTACACAAAACAAGGGATCCAAAACATCAAGGGGTACTAGAGGTTACAAACAGGGAGACGCAGAGCATGATGGTACATAGTTAGAGGGATGAGGTGACAAATGACAAAGGGAGACGGAGACAATAAATACAAGAGGTAATGAGGCAAGTGGAAACAGGTGGGAAATACAGCTGAAAATAATCACAGAAGACGAGACAGGGGAAGTAGAACTAAGTGGAAACACAAGTGACAAAAGACTATCAAAATGAAACAGGAAGTAACAAAACACAGAGACAATAACTCTAACAAATTAACTTGAGACAGAAGGGAAAGGCTATGAAAAGTAACAAGAGGCTAAAACAAACAACCTCAAGCAGAATGCTAACTGAAAGAAAGAACTAAGACTTAGTAAAGTGTCAATCAAGAATAACCAAACTAAGAACCAAATGGAACATTAAACAATAAAGAAGAATTCATAAGTCCACAAACTCAAAAAAAAGTCCAAATCCCAGGACCATGACACAATATCTGTCAAGTTTAAAATTAAATAAAAATTCCATAAGCAGCAAAAAGTAACACAAAGAACAGGAATGTATCTAAAAAAATTAAACAAGAGATAACATCTAAGTCCTGGTTTAAGTCATGTAATCTGGTTAACTCGTTGAGAGATTTTTAGGCTGAACACGACCACACCATGAGAATAAAGGCAATTCAAATGTTGCTTGACTGTAACTGTTATTTCCAATAAATAATAATTTGATCTGATTATGTTCTCATAGGTGCTGGAGGCAGAGATCCAGGCTCAAGAGTCTTTGTATAAAAGTGTCCTGGGTCGAGGTCAGGATCTGCTCTCCAAACAGAGTCAGGTCAATCAGCAAGCTGTTCAGAAGTGGACCAGGACTCTGAAGAAGCAGTGGAGCCACCTGACTGAGGAGGTGACGGGACACCGCAACAGACTGCAGGCTGCCACCACCATAAAGCAGGTGAATAAAGTGTAATTAAAGGCAGAGAAGAAGAAGACATGGAAGCAGTTTTGTTTTTGTTTAGTGTAGCTTGTTTTTCTCTGTTGGCTCACATCTCTGCTTTCTACAAATCCATCTTTTTAGCTAATATTTTTTTCACATCCCATTAGTCTAATTATTTTGCAGTCAGATTTTCATCTAGTGTCATATTCTTATTGTATAGTTTTTCACCACCTGTCACGTATTTCATGTATTGTTTTCTTGTGTGGTCTTTTGGGAGATGCTCTTGATTTCCTTCAAGACAGTAACCGCTATTTCTCTGACCAGTATTTTGCAGATGTGGCAGAGGCTAACTCCTGGCTGGGTGACAGGAAGCCACTGCTGATAAGCGAGGATCATGGGAAGGATGATTCTAGTACAGCGGTGCTTCTGCAGCGCCACCTTCGTTTGGAGAAGGAGATGGCGGCTTTTGCCTCAGAGATAAAGAGACTGTCAGAACAGGCAAAAAGTGCAGCACAGCTGACGGCGCTGACTGTGAGTTTAAATGCACCAACATGTTTTCTCTTTAATATTGATGCAGAGAAAATTTAAATCAAACATCAAAAAATATAAAACAGTGAAGAGTCCAACTGATACACGATTTTTTAAGACTGATACTGATACTGATACCAATATTTTAAAAATCCAATATGAAAAAGCTACTTTTACCTGCTCTCTTGTCACAAAGGGTTGCCACAACAGGTAACTCTGTATGTTTGATTTGGCTTGGATTTGGAGTTTTTTATGCCGCATGACTTTCCTGACACAACCCCAAAGGGGATTTATCAGCCGATATTTTTTCTTCCCTTTCAGACAGACGAAACATGAACAGATTTTTCTAACATTTGTTATGTGTAGTGATTTATGAGTCCTTACTAAGATAATATGACACTGCACTTTAAAAATAAACTTGTTTTAATGTCACAACAAGTTGTGGATTACTCATTTATGCTCTGCCCAGCTCTGCTCGGATCAGCTGGTTGTTGTGTTTGTAGCATTCTGAACATGTTTCCAACAGAGAAGTTGCAGAATGCCTACTGGTGGACAAGCTATGCAACATCAACACTCATAACAAGGTTGAAGGGTGTTTCTCCTGTCTGTTCCTTAGTATTTTAATTTTCATATATTGGCTGTTCTAAATGCTGATACCAATATATTGGCAAATAACTAATATCGGCTCTACACCACTGTGTGTGATAGTAGATGCAAAACTAGAAGTAATATTTCCTCATTCTTTGTAGGCGGAGCCTCAGCAAAGTAAAATGATCCAATATAGCGATTCTTCTGGGGAGGAGGAGGAGGGGCCAGGAGCACAGACCTCACCATCCAGTACCAGAGGTGGGAAGGGCTCTGTAAGCACTTCCCCTCAGAATGAGGAGAGCAAGGCCAAAGTCCGCTTCAGATACAGAAGAGGTACTGAAGTGCTCAGTGTCACTGTTTTGCTGCTGAGCATGATGAGAGATGACTACCACACATATATGGGTCATTCCATCTCAAATAAACAAATTTGTAGACCATTTTCTGCTTGACCATCTGGCATAAAAGATTTTAGCCTAATATATCAAATACTTTTCAAGATAAATTTTTTGAAAAATCGTCTGTTGACCCACTTTCAGGCCTTTTTTTCACACATTGAAATCTGAGGCAGTGTTTGAACATGAATATCTCAAAAACTATAAGATAAAATTGAAATTTACATTGGTTTTTCTTACCATCAAAATGAATCAGAATCTGTAATTTGGGACAAATACATCAAAAAATATCTCAGTATCGGCTAGTTAAAATATGAAAAAAAAAACAGTCCAGCACTCCTGCAAAGTCCCATATTTGAGCACACACTAATAAAAAACTTCACATTGCAAAAGACAACTAGTGACAATTTCTGAATGATATATAGTTGAATTTCACATTACTGCAAAATAAAGCATGTAGAATACTTTTCAACTTGAACTTCTTAGTCACAAAAATGCTGTTTTCATTCAACTTTCATACTGGATTGAGCAAATATGACAAGTTGTACCACAAAAACAAAAATATCAGTAGATGGTCCTATCCAAATAGAACAAAATTCTGGAGTTTCCA
Organism: Heterochromis multidens; assembly: GCA_015108495.1. Lineage (NCBI taxonomy): Eukaryota > Metazoa > Chordata > Actinopteri > Cichliformes > Cichlidae > Heterochromis > Heterochromis multidens. Next base: position 9,209 of record VUQS01012512.1, read on the forward strand.
GTTATTATGTGCATATTTTTGAGACCTGAGTCACTCCATCTCAAACCATCAAATTTTTAGAACATTTACTGTTAAACCTCTGTTCTGTTAAATCTCCAATTTGCATGGTTCAGAGTTTGGACATATATATGATTACTGTGACATTTTAACTTTATATATCAAATGCTTTTCAAGATATTTCTTTTTTGTTTTTAAATAAAGGTCAGTCAACCCATTTTAGGCTGTTTTTAAAAGGTCAGACCAAGTCACAGTAACAAGTAACCAATCACTACAGCAAGGTAGTGACCCTAAAATCTTCTGACCTAATCTGGAAATTGTTGGGAAGGAGCCTCTTTCACTACAAAGATAAACTTTTCTATACTGAATATTGTGGGATAGAAACATTTATTAAATATTTAGGCACATTTATAGAGTTGCTCTGGTTTACAGGGCAGGATCAGATAACAAGGCAGCTTAAGGGGATAAATACCATGCATTCTGTCCTTCTGCATTAAGCATGTTTGAAAATAAAGAGCAATAATCTGTGACAAAAAATATATTACCAAAAGTAAGGAAAAGCACATTAGGTCCATTTTAACTTGCTCTGCTGTCATTTTTGCATTTTTAGATGCCAGTACAGACACTGGCTATATCTGAAATCACATAAAAATTTATAATAGATACTTTCTTAAAATGTAAAGTATAAACTGATTGTGTTTCAGGTCAGTTTCCATGGGATCGCAATGAGATTGTGACCATCATCAGCACTGATCCGGATGGAGACAGAGTTCTGGCCAGAGACAGTGGAGGAAACCAGCAGTTGATTCCTAAAACATACCTGAACATGCTACCAGCCACTGTATGATCAGTAGTGAACCACTTCTTAGATCAGATTAATGAAAATATTGCATATCTCTCCCCAACATGCCAATAACCAATAATCACACTTTGGGCAGTATGATGGTAAATTATGTGGTTTTAAAAAGTTTAACTGAACTGAAAGTGTCAATCACTTTGTGAAACACTTTCAGTTGGGTTTTAATCAGTGCTACTGTATATAAATTGAGTTTTAATAATTGATAGATAATGAATCAACCTTTAAAGATCATAAAAATATTTGTTTAAACTTGAATATATTACACAGTTTGACCCTTTCTGTAGCTGTCTCTTCAGGGGAGCACTTTATGTTAAGTTCAAAGCACCAATATTAAGTCTTTTACTTTTTTCACGCACTCTTCAGGTTCCTCCGCCCACTCCACCTGTCTCAGCCAATGACATGCCAGAAAGCTCAAGCAGGAAATTGAGTCGTCCTAGGCGGAGGCGCTCTATGCGTCGCGGCACAGCTGAGATCCAAACCACATGGCTGCCAGACCCCCAGTACCAGCGAGATACTGTAGAGGGCACACAGGCCAACTTGGACCAAGAGTACAAGTTCTTGTACAACCTGGTGAAGGTGAGAAAGGGCCATCATAGAGAATATAGACTGGTACTTTTGTGTTATGTAGGAGTTTGTGTTAAGATGACAGATTAACATACAGTAAAGATGGAGACTTTCAGTGCAGCTAAATATCAGATTTGTGTATATTGGTTTTCAGACAAAGGCAAGGAGCCTGGAGGAGACACTGCGTCTCCATCGATTTTACAACAGCTGTCACGAATTTGAGTCATGGATGAAGGATAAGGAGAACATCCTCAACACCTTCAACATTGACGGTGACAATCTAGCAGTGGTTCAGGCCAAATATGAGGTGAAGACTTCCCCAGAAAAAATATGTACAAAAATATGACTTAAAAGACATTTTAAGCTTACCTTATCCTAAAACCTGAAAACGGGGGTTACCAGCTCATCTGGCTGAAACAAATGTCCCTAACAATACCGCTCAAGTTCACTAATTAACATGATTTTTCTAATTAGTTTAATCCTTAAATGCATCCCTAGCAAACAAAGGTTATATCACAGCCCATGCATAACTCGCATTTTATTTAGTTAAGATCTCAGCACCCTGGTATTCCACAAACTTTAACAGCAGTCAGGTGTTAAAATTACCTATCCTTTCCCAAAACATGTATGACTTTTTTCTTTTCTTTTTGCTGATGGTGGGAAATGTAGCATTGCAGGTTTACTTATAAATGAGTAAATAAGAGCACATTAATGATGAAGTATGTTTATAAGGGCTATTGTCACACTAACATGGTGGTGCAGAACCTGGCTAGATGGATTCTGATAGCAACAAATTTGTAGATGAAGATCAACCTTAAGTGAACCTTGTGAATCATATTATTTACTGTAAAAGAAGAAGCAATAAAATTTCACAAAGGAGAAACTTTCAACTTGTAATCCAGAATATCGCATATACTTTCCTGGAAAACACTGGCTTTCACTACTACTGGGAACATTTAAGAGGCCTGAAAGATTTTTTTATTTTCACTTCTTCAAAATAAACTCAGACAAACTCAGATTTATGATATAACTAAGTTATTTGATTTAACCATGACTTCCTGTTTTAGAACTTCCTGACTGAGTTGGCGAGTGGGCGGGGTCAGTTGGATGACATCATCAAAATGGCAGAGGAGCTGGTGAAGAGTCAGCACAGTAAACAGAAAGAAATTCGGGACAGAAAGAGGAGAGTTTCCAAAAGGTGCAAAGAAAACCTTATCAGTACAACCCAGAAACACAAGCTGCATGTTGTAAAAAAGTGACACTGATGATTTCTTTGGAGCAACACATACCTTAAAATGATCTTTGACTGCCTGATGGCAATGATGTCTCACTGTTATTATTTTTAAATGGAGACAAAATGATGAAGGATCCTGTAACAACAGCTTGCTATCATAGCAACATGGTAGTACAGCACCTGGGCTTCACGTTCAGTACAGGACAGCATTTTCAAATATTGGACAGTTTTGATGTACCACAAGCTACTAATAGCAGCAAAGTACTGACTGTGTGACAATTGTGTGACAGTTCTTGGTTCCTGGTGTCTTGCAGGTGGGATCAGATCCAGCAGCTGAAGGATGAAAAAGGACAGGAGCTACTGAGTACGGCGGATGTGCAGTCTTTCCTACAGAGCTGCGACGAGGCTAAAGCTCAGCTGCAGGGTGAGCTGTCCCGGTTTGATGAAGTGGACATGGGCTGCAGCGCCTTCACTCTGCATGCTGAGGAGAAGAACCAGGCTCAGGCCCTTAGAGACATCCAGATGCTTGAGGGAAAGATCGCTTACCTGAAGAGCGTTGCAAAGATGTATGATCTGATGTAGACTGTTGGTCTGCAGTACTTTCAAAAGCACTTCATCAAGTTTAATCAAAAATGCTTTAAAAATAATTTATCATTTATGATCTATGCAAATATGTTTCGGAATCAACCTATCTATCATAGTAATTTGAAAAAAGTATGTGATAATTTGGGAGAAGTGATTCATTGTTGTTTTGTATTTGATATTTATGATGATTTATTAGTCATGAGATAAATGTATGTAAAGGAAATGGAAAGAGCCTTAGACATGACACTGAGGAAGGCAAGGTAGCTGAAATGTTCTTTAGAATAGTCATGTGACTTATTAATGGGCTTAGGGATTAAGCCCACACTGGTCTTTACCTTGCTACATGGGCTCAGATGTTTTTCGGTGTGCTGTCTTCAAATATCTATTTCAAATATTCAGATGAGACGTTCAGCAGCATCAGTCTGAATAGTTTCAAAGTTTTGGTCAAAAATAGATCAAGTGAAAATTTCTCAATACTTGAATTTTTAGCTAAAGTGATTTTTCTAAAGAAACTTCACAGTCGAGTACATCTCCATTCAGTTCAATTTGCTTTGTTACAGGAAGCAGGATTGCAGTCCAGCAGAGAGTGCGGCCATTATGGAGGAGGTTCGAGGTTTGGAGGCTCTGCTGCAGCAGGTGACATTTTAATGAATAATGAACAAAAGAATAATGGATACAAGCAGCAGAAATGAGCTTCATCTGAAGGCTGTGATTAGAATTTAGGGGGAACTCAGTCATAATGATGTTTCTCCACATTGAAAACAACCAGGTGAAGTGGTTTGAGTATATCCAACTGGGATATGTAGTCCCTCTAGAGCTTGAGGACGTGGCTAGGGAGAGGGAAGTCTGGCAGCTCTCCTTAAATTGCTGCCCCGACCTAGATAAGCAGTTTAAGATGGATATAACAAATATATTAAATTAATTTATCATGTGATATTCAACTGGGTTTGGGTCATCTTAAGACCCAGAGGCTGTTACTGTTGCTACAAGTTTTATTGTCAAACATGTAAATTACACAATGTGTGGTCATTAAAAAGTTTTATGATTGGTATAAAAAATTTAGTGCTGCTTTTTGTTGTTTAGGTGAAATGTCAAGCATCAGACAGGCAGCGCCTCCTGGAGGAGGTCCGCAGGCTGCAAAACTTCCAGCAGCAGGCCAAGGAGTTAGAGCACTGGGCGGGTTCAGTCCAGGAACAACTCCTGCAGGAGGAGACAGCAAACGATGTGGCCTCAGCTATCGCATTGCTGGAGCGACACCAGGAGCTGCGACTAGAAATGGAGGCACAGAGGAGCAGGTAAACAACAGAAACTGTGCACTGCACAGGTTATTATTGAATTTTTAATCATTATGTGTTACATAATGTTATTATTACATTCATTTATTTATATTTGGTTAGAATTAAATTAAATTTGACGCATCAATAAATTTAAATGCAAAGTGTTTTAGCAGTTTTTAATGATTTGCTTTTAAAAAGTATGTTAAAGAATATTTAAATCATTAACCGTGTACACATATTTTTTTAACTTCCATAATAGCTGCCAGTAGTGCCAGCCATATAATGAATGAAGGGATGAAGGGATTGAGAAGAGTTTAGAAAATGTACGTCATCATGTAAGTGGACCGTGTCTCCGCCTCTGTGTGTGTTTTTGTCAGGCTGAAGGAGATGGAGAACTTGGGAAAATCTCTGCAGCAGGGATCCTCCAATGGGAAAGTGGGTGGTGTTGACATCCAACAAACCCTGGACAATCTCAGTGCTGACTGGACTAAGCTGGAGAAGCTGTGGGCTAGTAGAAAGCAGCGTTTGGAACAGGGTGTAGAGCTCCAGAGGCTGAACCAAGAGGGAGACCGGATTGAAGCAGCATTGTCTGGACATGAAGCCCGACTAAGAGTCAAAGACGTAGGGGTGAGGGTACTCCTTTGTCACCTTTTTACATCGTCTGTGTCCTTGAAATTTTAAATTTGAATCCTAAATATATATTTATAGTAATCTGTGAGATCTCACAGTTCTAAACAGGCATGTTCTACCATAAAAATGTCACAATAATGAGATTTGCATTCATTGATGCAGGACTCGGTAGACAGTGTGCACAGTCTGCTGGGGCGACAAGAGGAGCTTGAAAGTCTCCTTAAGGCTTTGGATCAAAGAGTGGATAAATTCACTGAGCGCAGCCAGGAGCTTATCAGCCAGCAGCACTTTGCTTCAAAACAGTAAGAGAACACAGCATAAATTATTATATAAAGTGGACGATCATTTGCAACTCCATATTTTAATTCTTGAACTCTACTGGAGTAGCTTTACATAATTTGCTTTTAAAAAATAATCTTTTACATATTCCTGAGCCTGTTTACCATATACTGAGCCATGGTGCAGCCCCTCTGTTCATCCACTGAAACAAGCTGATTTAGTTCCCTTTCCCCTCCCTTTAAGCCAACTTTCTTCTGATGGGCTATCTCCAGCAAACAGAAGGTTTAAATAGCAGGTGGGTGGGGCTGCTGTGCTCGCAGTCAGAGCTGTGTGCCTGAGATGACCAAATTAGGGATATAATTTCTAACTGACATCATAAAGAAACAAGAGTAGAAAAGGTTAGTATGCAGGTATAAATAGAAGGGCTTCTATGAACTGACTATGATCACTCTGTTGTGTAAATGGTTCTACAAATAGAACAAAGCCACAGACTCTTGAAAATCAATACCACTTCACCGCCAAATTAGCATAATGCAGATCTCTTCTCATTTGTAAAGTCAGATAGTCAGAAGGCACATAGGCTTATCTGTCTTCTATTTCAACCTAACGGGAAAGCTTTGATACAGTATGTACACAGTTTACAGAGTACCTAGAATGTTTCTTTTCCATACAGCAGGACACAGTGCCACCTAGCTGTTAAATAAATTACAACACCATATGTGTAGCATCTCTGCTACTGTGATTTAATGGCTTGTTAAGGGTCATGCCAATCACTACCAGTAACAATTATCTTCTCAGACAGATAGCATGGAATTGTGCACCTTGCTAGTGAAATAAATAGTCCTTCTAACAATCAATATGGACAAGTCAATAATCTTACATTAAACTGTGTCACAAATCTTTAAATCTTTTTTTAAAACCTCTGTTTGTCTCGCAGCATCAAGGAACGGAGCAAGAGCATCCAAAAGGCCAACAGGAAGCTGAAAGAGAGCTGCAGGCAGAGGAGGAACCTGCTGCTGGACTCCAAGAAATACCAGGTACTATTATCATCATACTAATAACAGTGTTACCTACTTGCATGTAGTATGTTGTTTGATCTGTCAAGTACCTGCACTGATCATAATATCTGCTGGACACTGCAGAACACTCAGATGAACATTATAAGTTCTTTGATAATAATTATGTATTCAGAGGGAGAATCAATAATTTACCTGGTGTTTTGTGTGGCAGGAGTTCCAAAGAGATGCGGATGAGCTGCTGTTGTGGATGGAGGAGAAGTTTAAGGTGGCAGAGGACGAATCCTACCGAGACCCCACTAACATCCTCTGGAAACTGAAGAAACATGAGGCGGCTGAGAAAGAGATGCAGGCCAACCAAGTCTGGTTGGACACACTTGTTCAGGTAAACCAGCGTAATGACTTCTGCAAGGGAAAACTAACTTGTCAGTTCTAACAGGTGTTTGACAGTCATTTCCTCTGGCAACACCTACACAGTTACAAATACTCAAAAGACAACATGTACTTTGCTGAGATGTCACCTTCAATACCTATACGTGTGTGTGTGTGTTAAGCTGGGACAGGAGATGATTGCTGAAGAGCACTTCAACAGTCAGAGCATCAGCAGGAAGTCTTCTCAGCTCAGCAGCCAGTGGAAAAGACTGCAGGACAAGATGACTGACAGGGGGGACAGGCTGAGACAGGCGGGACAGCAGGAGCAGCTGATGGAGCTGCTGCAGGTAAACCATTGACTGAGAAACTGGAAAAGTTCCGCTTGGCAATAATTAGTTGGGTCTCCATCAAGCGGCAACATGGGGGCCTGAAAGTGAAGGTAACAGGTAGGTGGTAAAAACTACAGTTTCTCCAGTGGCCACTTGAGGTCACTGGAGAAACCAAAAGGGTGTCAAACACCATAGGCTCTCATGTTAACATGTCAACATTAAAGCACCAAAAAAAGCATGTTATGGAAAAAAAACAGTTTCTGGTCTCTGTGAATACTCTTCCCTTTCATGATCAGTGTACAGGTTTTACTTTTTTTCTACAACGTGGTTGTGTAAAGTTACATGTGTGGCTCATAACTATCTGACAGGCTACACCCCTGCTAACTCGAGTCTATAAACTGGACTGCAATTGTATTTGTACTGTTGGTGCCTTTTGGAGCATTTTAATAAAAATTACTAGCCCTTCCAAGAAGTTTGTACTTGTTTTGGTTTGTGAAATTCTAGCATTTGATTAGTTTGTTACTTAGCACTAATTAAAAAATAATATGTCTATGAATGCAGTTTGCTAACCTGGACTAATGCAGACAGCATTAGCTGATAACCTAGCACGCCAGCCTCTTGTCCAAATACGGTTACATCTGGCTCCAAAAAAAACAAGATCACAACTTAACTTTGAGGCTTCACAAACCAATGGGTAATGCCACTGTCACTATGTCCATCTTTTTTATACAGTTTATGGTTTCCATCCAAATGGAGTACAAATGTAAATGTAGCTCATCTTAGCCGTTAAGTGTGGTGGGGTAAAAAGTGAAACATTTATGCTCTAAGCCCAGGACATGTCAGAGAAAGATAACCCCTTCCCTGGAGAAATAAGTCCTGTCCAAATAGAGCTCCATTCTGAGAAAAATCTTATTGTCTCTCCTCAGGATGCCAAGCTGAAGATTGAGGCCATCCAGTGGATGCTGAACAATGCTGCCAAAGGTCATGACCTGCGCTCCAGTCGACAGCTACTGAAGGTGAGGACAGGTGAGGCCTGCGTTGATTTAATGACTTGGTTTCACAGTTAGTGGTCAGTGAATACTTTGTATGTGTGTGTTCATTCAGGAACATCAGCAGCTGGAGCAGGAGGCCAAGGAATTGGCAGAGAAGATCAATTCTATTGTGACCAGGGCCAAACACCTTGCTTCTAACCACTTCGACTCTCACAGGATCCTCCAGGAGACAGACGCCTATCTCACTTTGTAAGTTACTTTGGACACTCTTTAGAGAATGACTGTTAACTGTGTATACAGTAAATTTGAAAATTAAAATTTTAAGAAGCGAAGCAGCTGATCATCAGGTTTTCAGCTGTAGGCCAAATGAATATTATTTCTATAGATTTACAGTGGTGTGAAAAAGTATTTGCCCCCTTCCTAATTTCTTAGTTTTTTCATATTTGTCACACTTACATGTTTCAGATCATCAAACAAATTTTCATATTAGAAAAAGATAACCTGAGTAAATACAAAATGCAGGTTTTAAATGGCCCTGGCCCTGTGTGAAAAAGTAATTGCCCCCTCTTGTTAAATCATCAGTTAACTGCAATTAACCACATTTTTTGTAAAGCAGAGTTTAGTTTCACTGCTACACCCAGAAGTCCACAAATAGAGAAAACTTGGAACAGTGGTGAACCTTCCAAGGAGCGGCCGGCCTACCAAAATTACTCCAAGAGCGCATCGACGACTCATCCAGGAGGTCACAAAAGAACCCAGAACAACATCTAAAGATCTGCAGGCCTCAGTTGTCTTAGTTAAGGTCAGAGTTCATGACTGAACAATAAGAAAGAGACTGGGCAAAAACGGCATCCATGGGAGAGTTCCAAGGAGAAAACCACTGCTGACCAAAAAGAACACAAAGGCTCGTCTCACATTTGCCAAAAAACGTCTTGATGATCCCCGAAACGTTTGAGAAAATATTCTGTGGACTGACGAGACAAAAGCTGAACTTTTTGGAAGATTTGAGTTCTGTTACATCTGGTATCAAACTAACACAGCATTTCATAAAAAGAACATCATAGCAACAGTCAAACATCGTGGTGGTAGTGTGATGGTCTGGGGCTGCTTTGCTGCTTCAGGACAACTTGCTACAATTGTTGGAACCATGAATTCTGCTCTCTACCAGAAAATCCTGAAGGAGAATGTCCAGCCATCAGTTCAAGAGCACTTGGGTTATTCAACAGGACAATGATCCAAAACACACCAGCAAGTCCACCTCTGAATGGCTAAAAAACCCCAAAATGAAACCAAAATGAAGGTTTTGGAGTGGCGTAGTCAAAGTCTGGACTTAAATCTAATTGAGATGCTTTGGCATGACCTTAAACAGGCCGTTCATGCTGTAAAACCCTCCAATGTGGCTGAAATAAAACAATTCAGCAAAGAAGAGTGGGCCAAAATTCCTCCACAGTGATGTGAAAGACTCATTTCCAGTTATCACAAACACTCGATTGCAGTTCTTGCTGCCAAGGGTGGCACAACCAGTTATTATGTTTAGGGGGAAATTACTTTTTCACACAGGGCCAGGTTGGCTTGGATAACTTTTTTCCCTTAATAAATGAAATCATCATTTAAAAACTGCATTTTGTATTTACTCAGGTTACCTTTGTCTAATATGAAAATTTGTGTGATGATCTGAAACATGTAAGTGTAACAAATATGCAAAAAACTAAGAAATTAGGGCAAATACTTTTTCACACCACTGTAAATGGCCCCCAGGTTGCTAAAGTATCT
>VUQS01012517.1:3296-30367 GCA_015108495.1 Heterochromis multidens
CAGAAGGATATGGCTTAAATGATGTTTGCGTTGACAGCTGGAGTAAGGTCCGTAACTTGAGTGTTTTCTTTTCATCAGCAATTGTCGACTTTGGTGGAAACCCATCCAAATGGGAGGATACCTGGAGGACTGAGTCGGTTTCGACAGTCGAGAAAAAAAAATGTGGATAAAACGGAGTGTTGCGCGCAGGTAAGGCACAAATAATGTTATTCAGTGCCGCGCTGATTACTTGGTAAATTCTTGAAGGATCCAGAAAATGTAGGCTATCGTTTTGTCGTTTTGTGTTGTTTCTCATTTCTTTCTCTTCGACAGCATGTCTCAGTTTTTTTTTTTTTTTAATCTACGCCACTGCAAGTTATTAGACTCTGCTGGAATTGATGAACGAATTACATAGATCAATAGGACTGAAAAAACGCGCACTTGTGGGTGCCGCTGTATCAGAGTTATACACATGAATCGGGTATTTGCTGATTTAGTGTTGGCAATAAGAAATATCTGGGCGAAGGCTTTCTATAGATATGTTTTGTATGTTTTGTTTTATTTTGTAAAGGAAGAACATGATGGGGAAATTTCACATCCTGTACGCTGGGGGTCGCCAACAGTACGGCGCAAGCGACGCACATACATTCACAGATACAGGCGCGTGCTCAAAACAACACGTGTGCAGACACACGCGCGTGCACAGCCTCAAGGTTAGGTCTGTCAACTCCTCCCCACTTGTGAGAATAAACAGATGCAGGCGAGCTTAACATGCAATTAAAACGGTAATTAGTATGTGAAAGTGGAGGTAAAACGAGTAAATAAATGAAATAAAGCTGAGTTGCTTTGCTCCCCAAAATATTAAAGTACTTGGTGTACTGATCAGTGTGTATCAAAGTACAAGGAGAAGATGGCATACAAAATACCTGTGCGCAGGAGTCAGGTTGATCACATTGAACAGCATTGCCCTCATCTTCTTAGACCAAAATAAAAGTGTTTTGTTGGAAGAAGAATTGGTGGGGTTTTTTTTCTCATAAATATAACTACATCCCTAAACTGAAGCAATGGAAAGTAGGCTTCAGACTCCCAACTTAGGAAGTCTCAACAAAAGCTATAAATGAGATCATTCATTTGCCCCAAAATGGGTTTATAGGTAATGACACACTGTGAAATGAGACCAAGCCTGCTTTCTTGCCACCTGCTGGATCTCATTCCCACTGGTAGCTCATATTCCTGCCCACTTGCAGCCATAGATTTGTTATGCATGACACACGCAGTACATCTTAGGGCTGACCTCGCAGGGCAATGGCAATACACGTCTTAGACAGAGCAGTTGTGCGAGATGATGAAATGAAATGCCATATCTTTAGATGGATCGGTGAGGGGCACAGAGAAACCAATTTCCATCATCAGGAATTTCCTTGTCACTTGCACACACAATGTGGAACGTTGAAATGGGAAGTTGGGCGAACTGCAACCGCTGTCATGGACTGAAGCCGCTTCTCATTAGTAATAATTTACCCTGTTTTGTAGTCAGGTTTCCCATTGCAGTAGTTTTTTTTTTTTTTTTTGGCTCAGGTCTTTTGTGTGTGTGTGTGTGCGTGTGTGTGGTGGGGGTGGGGTCGGGTGTGGGGGCAAGGTTATGCACACAAGAATCTGTCCACACACATTAAATGCAATAAAACTGTTTAATCTATGTGACAGAGATCTGTCCATTTTCCTGTCAAAAACCTTAAATGAAAATGTCTGTCATCCTTGAGTAAATGAAATCCCAATTAACCAAACTCGTTAAAAAATATTAAAATGCTGCTGATATTTCATTAACTCTAGCTGAAGTCGCTTCATAAGGTGCCCAAATGTACTGTTTGCATGAGAAAACCTGCCACAGTCTAAAGTCTTGCACTGCTGTCGCTGATCATCAGACAGTGATGGCAGCACTCGGTGGTGGGGCTTATACTGGAGTGATTTCTTCCCTGCAGTATGGGTGGTGCAAATATTTGTTTTTCTTTGTTTGGAAAAAAAAAAAGGAGGGATGAACTGTGAGTGTGTACAGAGAAAGCCACTGTACCTGTTGGAACAGACAAAGAACAAACCACCTACAGAAAGTAAATATGTGGGCGTAAATGCAATCGCGCTGGCTTCAGCAGACCAGGAGAAAAAGGACTGATGGAGAGATAGAGATACAATTTAAAAACAAGGCTTCTGAAGATGACTACAGTAGTTACTCATCGTTCTGGGCAAACCGTCTCATTAAGACTGCCTGTGGGCTAAGGCTGGGTGATGGTGATTATCACCATTATTTATAGACTTAATTAAAGACTGTAAAGATGTGATGATAACATGGGAACAAATTGAAATTAGGTTGTCATTTCACAAAATTTTTTGTCATTTAAAGTAGCCATCCTAAGCAAGCTGTAAACCAGCTGTTCGTTAGTGCGCCTCTAGTTTTTATCGTAAATGGACAACAGTGAGCACTTATGGGTAGATGCAGACCACCAACATGCTTCACTGCCCGTGACATGTGAAATCTTCCAGCCGAAGTAAATGCCAGTAATTGTGCAGAGTTATAACAAGCTTGAACCGGAGAGCGTCTGACTCGAGGGTTAACCAGCGGGGATTCGGCTCTCACACGCTCGGCATCTCCAGGCTCAGCCTTTCGTGGATGTCACACAGTTTTAGGTCCCCCATGGCGAGCTCTTGTACAACTGAGGCACCGGAGATGCTATCAGGCCTCGGCACACTGCGGCAGTAAAAAGCGTTACTGACTAAGACACCAGTTGCCTTTTACGAAGGCTTTATTTGTCTGTTTCACTTGCCTGCAGGAGGACTGTAAAGTATAGGTGGCTTTGTCTTCATATGTTTCGCTTTTTCTGCATAAATTCTTAAAAACCAATAGTGATACATCGAGTGAATTTGAAATTAATGATTTGGATATGCACCAAAAATAAAAAAGAGAGAGAAAGTGGTTTTAATGAGCTGTGGGCTGCCTAATATTGATATACCTGGTGATCATTTGTTTGGTATTCTGTGAGTTATTCCTGTGTGATAAAGAAAACTGTTAAAATAGTCTAATTCTGATTAATATCACTGGCTTAATGAGAAGTGTTCCTCATGTATTATACTCTGCAGTGAGGTGTTTTTCCCCCAGTGAGAAACAGTTGCACAGCATCATCAGTCTACAGCTGGTTATATGACAAGCTGTGGTCCTCTTAGCTGGCCCTACTAAGACCTCTAGGGCTAAACATGGCATTACTGTGTTAGGGACCATCAGATATTCAGATATTCCTATGATTTAGGTGCCATCTTAATAGCCTCTATGAGGGTTATTAACTGGGCCTCTCTGGAGCATGATTAACCTAATTTGCAGTGAAATAGGCTGTGTTGCTTCTCGGAGATCCTATCCTCTGGAGGCGTGTGTGTCTGTGTGTATGTGAGAGTGTGTCCGCATGTGTGTCATTAGCACCCTGCACTCAGCATGAATCTCTTAGATCCAGAAGGACCGGTACAGGTTGTCCCTGTCTAATAACATAAAAGACAAAACAGGCATGGAGGCTGTCCATCTAAGCATTCTGGAAATACCTCTAAGAAAGAAAGACAAAAGAGCAAGAGAGAGACTAGCTGTTGTTGAAGACATGGGTGCAACATGAATGACCTGCCACTGACTGGCATAGCAATTAGCAGAGAGGAGTCAAAGGCAGAATTGGACCATAACTGCTACTGTGGTTTAGTTTCTTACTGTCACATGAGTGCATGTTGGATGCTTGAAATAAGAAGCCTGGAGTTTAGCTCATTAAGTTTTTGTTTTTTTTGGAAAAGGGGACACCAAAATACTTGAATTTATGCACTGGTGATCAAAGTTTTAAAAAAATCAATAGCATGAAGCATAAGTGTTTTGCTTTTCATTTTGGACTTGAACACACTGTGGAGCTGGCTGTATACCGTCACGGGACAGTAAACCTTCTCAGAATAAAACCCCTATACTCAGATCTTATGAATTTACAGTCCATGTTCCCACTTTATTGGCAGCAACCTTCAGCCTGATTGGGTTTAATGAGCAGCTTGTTCAGTTTGCGCTACATGAAAAAAGTGTGCATGTTTCAGTCGCACTGGAGCACAACCATCCATAGAGTAAAGGAACTAACAGCACAGAACTCATACTTGATTCATGTAGTGAGCTTTTGGTGGATCAATACTGCCTCTACAAAGGATCAGATTTATCCATCATGGCCCTTCCCACTAACTGGCCTTCTCCAGGCACTGGGGCGCCTCTCAGTGGGCCATTTTCTACCCTCCTCCTCCAAAGAAACCCAAAACTGCCACCTGCTCTGTTTTGTGCTCAGCTACTTAGTAGTAATTGCTGTCAAGTTTGGCACAAGACACAAAAAACTTTGACAGTAAAGAGCTGATATGATCGGAGCACTGTCCTGTTTTTTTTCTTTTTTCACCACGTTTCTTTACAGCCCAGCTTATCTTTCTAAGCATGTGGGTCATGTAAACTGTACTGCAGGACATTGTGCAGTGGGAGTAATTAATGGGATGATGCAACACTCTTGGCTGTTGCGTCTTAGACGCCCCCCTCTAACCACACACATACACACTCTGCCCCACCCATTTTCTCTTTTGTTTGTTTTCCTCGATGAATTATGTTCTGACCTCAGCAATGCAGCAGTGTTCCTTACACTACAGCCATAGTAGCAGCTGCTGCAGCTCAGCCTTTGAGGCATGGATGGAGTCTATTTGTGTGTGTGTGTGTGTGTGTGTGTGTGTTTGTGTGTGTGTGTGTGTGTGTGTGTGTTGCACACTACCAAAACATTTGGAAGATTTCATACAATATTTGCTTCCCAGAGGCCTGCTGCACCAAGGCAATCCATAAATCTCTGGAACTCTTTGGAAAGCCAACTGTGGTATTTATCTCCCTAATACTGGATATCTACTGAGGACAGCTTAACTCCTACACCTCAGAGCCTGCATTTTTCAGAGCAACGCAACCACACGCCGCTGAGATCCCTAAAAATAAATAACTAAATAAATAAAAACACCACAAGCATGTAGAGATAATTATAAACAGTACATTTTGATTTATGATGGGAAGATGTGAAGAGGTGAAATTTATTTTAGAAGTAGAGTGGAAAATAAGGTCCCCACTGAGGCATTTGGGCATCGTCCAAAGTAAAAGGTCACAACAGAAGTTCATGTATCTACACAGATGATCAGTATCTTCCTACCAATGTTTCTGACCTTTCGATTTGATGTTCAAAGTATTCTGGAACAAAGCTCATGTATTAAAGATTACATGGGAAGGTACTGTATGTTTAATATCAATAACTAAGGCAGTCTCTATGTATTTCTGATTATTTGGGAACAGGACTAAACATTTTGTTTCCTCAGAGTCAAAATGGAAGCCGGGCCATTGTGAAAGGGAAATCATTTATATGACCTGCCTTAAAGCAGACTACTTGAGTGATATGCCTTTTTTCTTTTATTGCTGATCAGTGGGATATGTCAGCAGGGATTGTAAACATCTGGCAAGTCTCAATGCTAATCACATTCATTTGATACCAGAGGCACGTTACTTGGTTGGAGTGGTATTGAGGAGGATTTAGCCACCGCAGTCAACAAATTAGAAACACAACGTAGTGGGAATAAGTGATTTGTTTCCTGTGTATCTTGGCAATTGCGCTTGCCACTACAGAGCTATTTGCACGTAGGTATGTTAGTGCATGTGTGTGTGTATACATGCTGGGTTATATTTGCCCCATCACTTAGTCTGAGAGCTTGAGCACACAGCCCTTTTCACTTTCCAACAAAGGCGTGATTGCATATTCAACAGGCTGCAAATACAGACTCAGAGGTATCACAGCTCTTCCTTTAAGTGGACGGAGGATGAACCCCTTCAGGTCTTCTTGATGAAATGCAAATGCTTCTGCAATTGAAATACAAACACTAACCAACAACCATGGTCAGATTTTCATCAGTTTAAGTATGTGGTGTAGAGCGGGGGGCAGGGTGATCAGAAAATGTGCAGTAGATAAATATTGGACATAAAAACAATCAACAGTTATAATCAGAAGATAAATGGTGTCATAATTATATAAGGAAGTATCTTTATAGTTTACTGCAAAAACATTGTTGAGGTACATTTGTTACACGTGAATGTTTCATGAGCTCTATGAATTCTGACTAAGTCAAGTAATGAATGAGCTCAGTGAGTATTAGTAAAGCGACTTATGATATCACTTATATTTATACCGTGCCACGTATGTAATATTGTATTCATGATTTCCAGCGTTTTTACAGTTCAGCTGATATCCGGCCACATAGGTCAACTAATTAAGGTAGGCTAAATCATTAATGTGAAGCCAACTGTAAATTGGTGCTGTCCTTCTGGTATATATCCATATTACTTACATATTACACTTCCCAATGTCTCTCTGTCTCCCCCTTCTCTCCTGTTGTGTGCACGTACGCAGTCCTGCTGTTCTGTCTGTTCCATTGCGCAAT
The DNA here is from genome assembly GCA_015108495.1 of Heterochromis multidens. NCBI lineage: Eukaryota > Metazoa > Chordata > Actinopteri > Cichliformes > Cichlidae > Heterochromis > Heterochromis multidens. The sequence continues at coordinate 9,777 of VUQS01012517.1, forward strand.
TAGTGATTAGCACTACAGCAGGTAGCTAGTGCTGCAAAAATCAAGTGCAACATAAAATTGTACCCACCCCCAGTCACATCTAATCACATTTATATGAAAAACCCGATGCTCTTCTTCCATATTTCTGCACTTATGTCTTCAAAATAAATGACTAAATAACACAACTGTTATTGTGGTGTTTAATTCTTAACACACAAAAAAAACAGTTACTGATATTACCATTGTCAGTTTATCGAAAGGCTGTTGGATCTGGTTCCCTGTCAGCAAATTATCCTGATTTATTTAGTTTGTCTTTATTGAACCTCATATCAAATCTTATTGAATGATTTAGAATAATCTAATCTTATCTAATATTTATTTATATTTATGTATAAAATTAACATTTGGAATATATTGTATTTAATGTAAATGCAATATATTCCAAATATTAATGTTATAAAGTTAGAGCCATAATTTTTTGGACAATGACACCATTGCTTCTGTACCTGTATCCCACCACAATGGATTTTAAACCAAACAATCAAGATGTGATCAAAGTGTAGACTTTTAGTTTAAATTCAGTGTGTTTTTTTATTTTGCATTAATTGTTTAGGAATTACAGCCATTTTTATACATAGTCACTCATTTTCAGAGGCTGTAAATTAATTGGACAAACCCTAACCCTAACAAAATTTTAAATATAAGGATTGTTTTCATTACTTTAAATGAAAATCCTTTGCAGTCAGTGACTGCCTGAAGTCTAGAACCCATGGATATCAGTGACTGATGTGTTTCTTCCCTTGAGATGCTCTGCCAGGCCTTTGCAGCAGCCACCTTCAGTTACTGCTTGTCCCTCTGCCTTCAATTTTGTATTAAATAACTGAGAAGCATGCTCTAATGGGTTGATATCAGGTGACTGACTTGGCCATTAAAGAATTCCAATTTTCTTTGCCTTGACAAACTTCATTTGCACTGTGATGTGCCATCTGATCAATGTTGCAGTGTTTGACTGAATCTGAACAGCCTTGTACACTTCACAATTCATCCTGCTACTTCTATCAGCAGTCACATCATCAGTAAACACTAGTGACTCGATTCCACCGGCAGCCATACATGCCCATGCCTCCATCATGTTTGACAGATAATGTGGTATGCTTAGGATTATGAGTTGTTTCTCTCCTTTTCCAAACTTTTAAAAAGTTAAACTTGGATTGATCTGATTTTTTGAAGAGCTGTGCAGACTCTTTTAGATTTTCGAAGTCTGATCTGGCCCTCCTTTTCTTGAGTGTAACCAGTGGTTTTCACCTTGTTGTAAACTCTCTGTATTTCCATTCAATAGGGTGTTTCTTAATTAGTTAGATTTTATGAAGTTGTTTTTCAGACCTTTTGGTGTTGCTGAGCTGGCCAGCACATTCCTTCTTTTTAAGAATGAACCAGATTGTTGATTTGGCCACTCCTAAAGTTTTTGCTGTCTCTCTGAAAGATTTATTCCCTTTTTTCAGCGTAATGATGGCCTCCATCACTTGCACTGACATCTCTTTGGAGCTCATATTTAAAATGACAGCGAAAAGCTATAAAATGCAAATTCAACACTTTGAATCAACTTCACACATTCTGTGTCTATTGTCATGAAATAACAAGAGGACAGGGAACAGACCTGGTCATGAAACTGCTTGTCCGTCAATTGGCCAATTAGTTTTGAACCTCTGAAAATAAAGGACTGTGTATAAAATAGCTGTAATTCCTGAACAGTTAATGCAAAATGTATTTATTTATTCAATTAAAGTTGAAACTCTGAAGTTCAATCACATCTTGTTTGATTGTTGGATTAAAATTCTACTTTGGTGGTGTAGAGGCAAAACTACAAAAATGGACAAAACGAATAAAACAAACCTACAAGCATGAAAAAAAAAAAAACAAATAAGAAAACCTCTGACAAATAAACTACAGTTATTGAGAAATTAAACTCTTATAATAAATCTAAACTTAAAATAATAAACATAAATAGCATTAACTAAAGCAGTGAAGCTTGAACCCAGGGTTATTCTTCCCCACTTGATAGTACTACTAAAATAGACAGAACACAGATGACTCACTACACCTCCTGGGTGATGGTCAGATAAGAAATAAAAATGACAATGACTGAGAACAGGGTCTCCCAGTTTTTAATCGACATAAGTTACCAAAGAATCATAAATCTCTATTTTGCCATGTCATCTAGTTTTCCATCACTTGTCCAGATGTTTTGTGCTTTAGCTGTGTTATTGTGATGTTTATGCAATCATTATATCAAAGTCACACTTTTGTTATTGTGACAACACTATTGTGTGATGCGATTATGATAGCCACTCAATGCATTTTGGCCAATGCCTGATGTGTTGCCAAAGTAACATTTGGGGATGAAAAATAAAAACAGAAAACATGAAGTTCATCAGACGTGAGGATTGCTTCTAGTTTCACATATAAAGATGTTAACTCCCATCCCCCTAATCTTCCCTCAGAAATAAAAAGGCTGTTGGAGCCTTTTCCCTGAAAAGTGCTCTGCACATTTGGAGATAGTGGAAAAAAAAAAGTGCCAAGCAAAGAAAAAAATGAAAAGTGAGCAGAACTGGATTAAAATAACAATAGAGCATTTTGCTAATAGTCCATTTTGAGCTGTTGCCACAATGTGATACTGTCTGTGAGAATTATGGTGGATAAGAAAGGTGCTGATGTCTCTAGAGACATACTAATGCTTTTCATTCCTTACTGTGTGAGAATGTTAGTTTTTGATAACGGATAATGCAGACTGTCATTCTTTCTCTAAAACATGTTGCTTATTAGCACATATTAAGTCCTGCAGACAGTTTTAGTAAATTAGGCTTTGCTTTCCATTAGAGAATAATTTACTTTTGAATTTGATAAAATCTAAAGCACTACTTCAACAATGTCCCAAAGTTCAGTGCCATAAAATTTTCCATTGTGTCTGGGACTGTGGGCCAGGTGCCAGTTAAAATTAGTTTTAAATGGAATAATGGAACAAGCCATGTAGCCTCATAATTCACAAATATCCTGTATGCAGCACCATTCATCAAAGCTGCAGAGAACTCCTTTCAGCATTTTGTATACCTTCTGACATTTTCAATTTGCATTATCATTAACAGTCTATTGTGTTTATTGAACTGGAAAATCAGGCCTGCCATATTTTTCACATGAATAAAATTCATTTCTCGGAGAAGTTCATCCTTTTTAATGGTCGTATATTTTCTTAAATGACAATTGGGTGTTTCTTTCAGGCTGTGCGCATGATTACACTTTGTTGTGCAGATTTTTATTTCCTTTTCAAGAGATGATTCCAGTCAATTTAGGCATTATCTCCCTGGAGACACATTAAACCCTTTCAGACATGCACTTCTTTCCAGTGATCACACTGCATGTGCACTTGTCGACTTCATGGCTGCAGCCTGGTCACGTGTCCATAGAGGTTGTGGTGGCAATATTACTAGATTGGACGTAGCAACTAGGGGTGGGGGAAAAAAAACAGCAATACAGCATAATATCGTGATATTTTGCTTGCCGATATTGTATCAATACAGGGACACAAATATCGATATTTTCTTAAATTAATTAAAATACTCTGGGAATACTATAAACAAAAGGGCTCATCTCGCCTGATAGGAGGCAGCCTTTTTGCAGACAGTCACAGTGTGACTTAACTGACTGCAATCACTCTCAGAGAGACTGTCAAAGGTTTGCAAATAATTGCTGTCTAATTTATAAATTTCAGACAGATTGCCAACATGTTGCCATCAGTGAGCACAATTCGAGGGGACGCTGCCAGCTGGTTGTATTCTGGTTATATTCCTAAAAAACAGGAAGGTTGCTGAGCGCAGATGTAATAATTAAATGTGAATTTCTGTTAAATGTGAATTTCTGTCTATGTAGACAGCAACAGATATGTGATTTTTGATGATTTATCACAGTTAATTGCTGTATTATCAGAAACAGATTGCATATAATTGCTAACTTGACCCCATTGAGTTGCAGAGTGATCGCAGACTGATAGTAGACTGACTCTGTCTTATGGCAACATTTATGGCAGGTTTTACTGACAGTGTTGGTATGCTTGACAATCTCATTTTGCAGCAAAAAAACAAAAAACAAAACTGAAGTGAGATAACTTTATCTTATTGGATAAAACAGATATTGAAAAAATTTTACTTTAAGGACATAAATTGCAGTTGAAAAAAGGTGATAAATCACAGTATATGTTATTGCAATACTCAGCATATCTCAAAAAGTTAAAAATTGCAATAATATTGTATTGTGAGTGAAGTATTGTGATACTATTAACATTAGAAACTATTTTTCCTGGGAAACACATTCTTCTCCCATTTTTAATAGGAAAAAACTCACTTAATGCAGTATACATATATCACTTCATGTACTGACCAATCATGCATGTACTGTAGCTCTCTCCATCTTATCATGGGTGTGTCTGTCATGAGCAACATTAACAGAAATGAAAGCCCACTTTCACAAACTGATGAAGCCAGCAATATTATAGTATCAGCTGTATTATAGTAATCCATGTCTGAAAAGGGCTATAGATTACACCAGACTCTAGCTCTGATCTGCCTGTCAGGTTTAAGTGATCAGAGTACTGAGGCGAGATCAGGGTACCTTCATATTACACTGTGGCTACAAATAACCGCTATGAATAACAGTTAGTTGCAGTGATGTAACATAAATAATTTAGCGACTTTGCATTTTCATTACTGATGATAACCCTAGATTTCATGAAGACCAGTGCAGGAGAATATTACTATTATTGGGACCACTGGATTTGTTTTATGTAACACAAAGCATTGATAGAATCCTTTATTTTGTTTATAGAACGTAGTGGATTTTACCGACAGATAAACTAGCTACATTAATGGTTAAATTAGCTCTAATGTCAGTAGAATTCATCCTCCATGAACATTTATCTACCAATATTAATTCATCAAATAGTTATAAAGGAAACTGAGTCTGGACCAACATGGTGAACTGAATGACACACCAGTATGTGCTTAATACAATAACAGATGCAGATTTAAAAGCAGTGACCAGGTTTATTGCCAAAAAGCAGTCTTTATGTGCTCAACAGCAAAAGCTATGTAACCTGTACTATAAGTCAACTCTTCAGGTAAATGGATAGGAAGATGAAAGCAAATAGCTGCGGAAAAAAAAGGTGTTGTTATTTGTGCCATAAATAAAGAACTACAGATTTCATTCTTTTAAAAAAAGGCAGAGCTACTCTGATTCCGCCAAGAGTGGAATTCATTTGTTGTCCCCAGAGTGTGGAGAAAACAGTGTAAGAGGAGGAAGAAGGCCTGAGAGACAGGTGTATTAAGGGCAGCAGAGTGGTCAGAGAATGTATTTGAGGAAGTGTGTTTCTGGACCTTGTTGAAGTTAAGCTCCCACATATTCCCTTGCTCCCCCTGAGAATTTTGCACCGTGCAAGCACTGCGCAGAATAAGAGCCTCACTTTTGTTCTATAATCTAAATGTCCCAAAGGTCTGCAGCCCTATCATCTGCTTCCCACCCCACATGCACACAGATGATGAAGCAGCAGTTCAAAATTAAACCTGTCTGAATATATTTAGTCTGCATCAGATTTATTCATGCACATTAAATGTCTGCTTTCATACATTCTAGTTCTCAAGCCGATTTGCTCACAGCACACAGTAGGGTTGGTGATATTTCCTCAAAATTATATCACGATATTTCAAGCAATTTTGCGATAACGATATTGATGAAAAAATTGGTAATTGCATCTTGCAGGCAGCAGCATTTATTAGTGCAAACAAAATCAAGGGCATTTTCCATACTTCTTTTCCAATAAGGTCATTGATCACAGATTAACTTATTCAAAGTGTGAATCTACTGCCATCAGGTGCCAACAGCAGCAGAATTATATTGCAATAGCAGTGACATAGCAGTATATACAGTGACACAGGATTAGCACAAAAGTAGCCTAGGTAGTGTTTTCCCTGAAAATTTTAAGTAAAAGTATAACATAACTGCTTAACACTTTTTAGTTTAACAGCAACTAACAGAAGCTTATAGCCCTGCTTAACCACCATGTAACCACATCAGTAATTTGCATTCACCGTATACTCTTCCTGTCATGATAGCAGCTAGGGATGTTCGCACATCCCTAGCTGCTATCATCTTTTCCTCCCGTGCCTTCGTACCCTGGTTGTACTCGACAGTGTGGTGAAACAAGTTTGTTGTTTCGACTTTAGTTTTCTTGTATATTTTGCAAAATATTGTGTGTGGTTGGAGGTTGTTGAAGTAACTCCCTTATTAGTCCCTTACTGAATTGTCATTGGAGGCTGTCAGGCATGTCTGGGCTTGTCACATTGTTCTGAGTGCTAGGGAATGTAAAGTCATGACACCGCTATGTCATTGGTAGCATGATAGCCCTAGTACACAGTACATCACAGAAAGAGTTGCATACATACAGTAAAGAATATAAAATAGTCAATAAAAGAAACACAAGTTTTATGTCATGAAATACGTTTTTCAGCTTTGTTTGCAATCCATTTCTCAGTACATCATTTTAATCATCATTTAAAACCCAAACATATTCTGTGAGTAGTTTTTGGTTCTAGTTGATTGATTTTCGTCAATTGCGGGATTGGTGATTTGTTTACCACAGATGAACTCACTTGTACACCTCAGAATTTGTTCAGTTTACAGCATTTTCAAGCCTGTGGTCTCAGAACATAAAAAAACAAAACAAAAAAACAACAGTCTATGTGTAACATTATCATCAGTGCCGCCATACCATGACTGACTGAAGTTGACCAAGTTCGGGCTGTTGGCATGCTGGATGCTGGCATGCATGTCGGAGCTATTGCCTCAACCTTGCATGTCCATGAGAGCACCATCTCTGATCTGACAGTACTTGGTGGGAATCTGACTGGACAGAGTTACTGAAATGAGGTGTTCTAACCTGTACTTATGCCATTCTTGCAGCAGCACTCCACCCTGCAGCTCTTTCAGGAGAATACTGCCTGTCCCCACACTGCCAGAGTAGGCAGCAGGGCTTTCTAGATCAGAAACATATCCAGACACTTCCTTGGCCAGCATTTATTTCTAATATGTCTCCTATTGAACATGCCCAGGACATGCTGGGTCAATGCGTTCATCAGAAGCAGCCACAGCCAATGACCATTGCACAGCTGCAACAACAGACACTTGTGGAGTCCATGTGCAGATGGGTGTTTGCTTGCATCATGTCCAGATGAGGCTGGACCTTGTATTAAACATCTTGTATACACATATATTAGTGTTGGTCTATAAAGTCTATTTAAAATACAAACTTCTGTTTCTGTTTTTGACTAGTACATACACATACACGAAAACAACAATATGTTTTTATGTAATATTTTGCCCCTCTAACCCACCTCAGATCTGTTTTCTATAGGATGAATGCATCTGTATGATACCTGTTAAATTCCAGTTGTCCAGTTGAGAGTATCAGTACCACTAACTGACATGGTTACTTACCAAAAACAAAAAAATAATATTTGTTTTGCAATAAAAAGCAAGTATAAAAATGTCTTTGAAGGTTTTTGGCTTTAGAAACTGTGTCATTGGTAAATTCAAGACTTTTTACTGTTGTCACTTCTAAATATTTAAAGATTGGAGGTCTTTTACCTAATATCCCATTAATAGTAGAAAAGAGCTTTACAGCCACCATTTGATAAACAAAAGAGAAACAGAACATTTTTTATTATCCATGATACCAGCTCTATTAAAATATTTTTTAAGCTAATCCAATTAAACTGAATTCATATGGCCATGTAAATCATAGGTTGGGAGTTGTGACCATCTGGGAGTCCCAGGGTGGTAGTGGGAAGGACACTGCAACGAGTTAATATGAAATAAAATCAGAGCACAGGCTCATAAGGACATTTAAAATTCTATTCTGAGTTGTGATTTTGGCTCTCTGTCCACTGTCTTTGAGTCACTCTTCTGACTGTTACACACACACACACACACACAGAGCAGATAAGTTTAAACTGGTGGTTTTTTTTTTTTAATTTATTTATTTTTCACTCCATATGTGCAATAAAATCTACCAGTAATGGACCTAATACCTATAACACCTGTTGACCAAGCAGAACACAAACTTGCAAAAGTTCTTTACTGTTTTGCCTGCTCTCACACCCATATGGTGTATGTTAAGCCAATTTTATGAATTGGAACAAGTTAAAAAACAGATGCTGATGTGTTGTATCAGTTGAGTGTAATTTTGTAAAGAGGAACAACGAGAAAAGAAAGGAGAACGAGGAAAAAATTTAAATAAGATAACAAAATAATAAGAAATAATCTTTATTGTTAGAATGACTGAATGAGAGGATTGACGGACAAATATAATATATAATATTTATTATTATTATTATCTGTCTGTATGTATAACAAATTATGTCATACTCACAGAATATTGGAAATCACGGTATGGACAGTCATGGTAGCAATCACTGATGCTGAGTATGCTGAGTATTGCAATAACATACATTGCGGTTTATCACCTTGTTTCAACTGCAATTTATGTTCTCAAAGTTAAATGTATCTGTTTTATCCAATAAGATAAAGTTATCTCACTTCAGCTATTTTTTTGATGCAAAATGAGATTGTCAAACATACCAAGACTGTCAGTAAAACCTGCTATAAATTATGCCATAAGATGGAGTCAGTCTGCAATTGATTGGGGTCAAGTTGGCAATTTATGCAATCTGTTTCTGATAATACAGCAATTAACTGTGATAAATCATTGGAAATCCCATATCTGTTACTGTCTACATAGAGAGAAATTCACATTTAACAGAAATTCACATTTAACTATTACATTTGCGCTCAGCAACCTTCCTGTTCTATAGGAATATAATCAGAATACAACCAGCTGGCAGCCAGTTGAGTTGAGTCGAGTCCTCAAGTTGTGACTCATTCAGATGATGGCAAGATGTAACATGTTGGCAATCTGTCTGCATCTATAAATTAGACAGCAATTTTTTGTAAACCTTTGACAATCTCTCAGAGTGATTGCATTCAGTCCAAATCAGACTGTGACTGTTTGCAGAAAGGTTGCCTCCTATCAGGCGACCTGTGCAATCGTCTTGCTATCAAAAGTGGTCGTGAGTGTGCAACACCCTCAATCTCGGGGCAACCATTTGGTCACCACAAGTTGCAGTTGATTACAGAATGTGAAAAAATTAAATTCAATCACGATGAAAGTGATTGATGATGTAAGTTTAATGTAAGTTTGGTCAGCTAACATTATCTCAGGATGATGGTGCGTGATATGAGCCCTCATGTTCGTAGTATTCCCAGGGTATTTTAATTTATTTAATCAAATATCAATATTTGGTGTCCTTGTATCGATACAATGTCGCCACACAAAATATTGCAGTACTATAGTGAATCAATTTTTTCGCCCACCCCTTGTCAGTTCCACCAATCATTCACAAAACCCTCAAGCGGTAGAAGCTTCATTTTATCACTGGGAATATGAAAGTTTAAGAGCCTCTTACTACCAACATGGATCAAAACAAAATTTAAAAAGGTTCATAATTTTACATGAAACTGGCTTTGTAATCATTCATCCTTCCCTTTGTTTTCCACCTGCTGCTGATGTGAGACTGTCTGCTCTGGGTCTTCTGCTGGGAGAGAGCAGGATTTGATTCAAGTGTTACATAAAAAGCCAGCTAAATGTCTGGTTGTTAGTAAGAGCAACATGTTAAATGTTACAAGCACTTTTATTAATCAGTCAAAATTGAGGCAAAAAACATTATCATAGGACGTATTTAAAGCCTGTCAGATTGTCCGTCTGGAGCTGTTGCAATTTTCAGGAAACATTTTACAAATTTGATTGTACGTTTTGAAAAAAATAATAGCTTAACTGACTAAACTGTTTTCACTCCAAACTTCCTTTGTTTTCTTGAAGTGGGATTGTATGAGGTACTTATCCATAGTCAGAATATAACCTACAGTTGGCATGCCCTCAACCAGATATGGAGGCAAAGTAAGGTACTGATGTGGGCGTGTATTTTAGTCACCCACTTAAAAAAAATCAATATTACATTAAGCTTAGGCTATATTTAAAACATTTTCAATGTTCTATCTTGCTGTCAGATGATGATGATTTCCGAATCTGTATTATCACCATCTAAAGCCACCAGACTCCATCAACAAACAGTAATTTTACCTCGCAGAATACCGGAGTTGCAGGTCAACTGCTGCCTCAAGTGATTAGCTTGTTTTTGTTATTTTCTGATCACACAGTAGTGGTCCAGCAATCCAGTGTTCTGCAAGGTAAAATTACAGTTTTTGTCAACAGCGTCTGTTGACTTTGAATCAGCAAGCTTTGTCAAGATTGTAAGATTAACTCAGTGAGCCTCCCAACTTTGAAATATTATTTATTCTTAGACGAGTGCCGTGAGAGCAGCCAGAGATTCAGACGGGTTTCATAACCCAACATCAAAGTATATCACAGTCAACTGTTTTTTCTTATCCTGTATCTCACTTGAAGATCTCACCTTGACAGGTGAAGTGTATAACATTGATCATATTGATACCGTGCTGGCAAACCTTTGGTCCTGGCATTCATGTGGATGTTACTTTGAAATGTACTGCCACTCAGAGGTAAAATTTCTACATTAACTAGTTTGAAAAAAACACTGCATGATTATATTCATATCATCTTATTTTAGCATGCTTGCCATGACCCTTCCCCCTGACATTGTTGTCAGATTCTCCTCCTAATGATTGGACTGTGTTTGATTCAGGGCCTAGCTGCCTCCTGATCTACATGTGGAAGCCAGGCGCTAACCAACTCTAACTCAGTTGTTATTTCCTGTTCGTTTACTAAAACCACATGTGAAATTTAAATAACCAAGAAACGTGCATTACACATGTAAATGTCTGCTAGTTTCACAGAGTATGGGACGACTCGCTTTATTTCTGTTCTTCTGTAAAACTAAAGTCTTCTAAAGTACAGTATCTAATACATTATTAACAGTATTGGTGAGTTTGTTTTCATCTTGTGTAGTGTCTTTTCCTGTGGTGCCTTTGTTTTACAAAGAGAGCAGCAGTTAAATACAATTGTTTAGAGCCTCCTAACTTGAGGCGGTTTCAGCTGCACAGGACATCTCTGCTGACCTCTTCTTGAAAACAGTGATTATTCTGGGTCAGACTCTTTTAAAGCTACATGCTGGAATTAATGGAACTGGGAAGGGCAAATAGGGAATGTTATTGTGCCCTTGTTTCTCAATACGTTGCAGTTGAAGCAAAAGACATGTTTTACCTCACTAATCCTAGAGGGGTCAGTCATTTCCATTCAGTGTAAATTTGTGTTTTCGGTAGGAAAGCACTTCAGTTCCCAGTGTAAGTGTAAGAGTGATGGAATTGCAGCATTAGTTTTTCATGTTTTATCAGCATTGTTTTTCATGTTTTAGACAGAATTGAGTCTTTGGGGAGATTAAGCAGCACTTTAGCTCCCCAGGGCTTCATCCACTTGTGATTTTTATTGTGAGGTTAAAATGACATTAATCCTCTTACTACTACTACCGAAACCTTAGGTCTGTTAGCATAGTGTGACAGTGCATGAGTGCATGATACAGTTTATGTTATACATTTTTATCAGTCATACCTGACCAGTGATCTGTGTGGCAATGTGTTGATGCGTAGACAAGTGTTTGATGTTTCGCGTAGACAAGTTGAGTTCACTACTAAGGTAGGGATATTGTTTTCTGGGGTCAGCAGTGACATCATGTCAGATTGGAGAAAACAAATGAGCTGGTGATGCACCAAAACAATAGTAGCAACCAGTTATCATTACAACATAAAGATTTTGGCTGATTTGAGCCACAATTCAATGTCATTGTGCCAAACTCACGTTCATGTAAATATAGGGCTCATCATATTTCAGTTTTTGATTAAATAAGCCATAAAGCAGTCAAATGCAGCTTGCTTTGCCAGTGCGTCCAGTCTGCACTCCTATGTGCATTGCCCTCACACTAAGTTGTCTGAAAGGAGACATGTCCTTGTTCTGTGGCCTGGATGATATCAGAGAGTTTTTACCCCCAGAGGGGTAAGACTACCACACAGCTCCTTCCCTGTTCTCTCCTTTCTTTCTCCATCTCTGTCACTCTCTTAGGGTAATTCAAATGCATACTCCATATACTCCCATCTCTATTTTAAGAATCTTCTCCCTAGTGTGGACATGCTGTGCTTGGGGCTGGTCGAATTGGGGAAGGTTGAATGAATGGAAACAGACTGTATGAGCGCTCACAAGCATCCCACTGTCTTTGGTATATTCTCAATCCATAATCCTTTAAAGTTGTTCAATCTAGCAACATAGCTACTGGAGCGACTTAATAGTTGCCCCAAAGTGTATGACTTTAAAGAAGATATAAACCATCCACAAATCCCCTGCAGGGTTTTGCAGAAAGCCATGACAGTGTCATGCTTTTCAGACAACTTGGCTATAAATAATATTAAAGCATTGAATACCAGAATCTGAGTTTCCAAAGGGAAAGGTGTCTGATTGCACAGACATAAGATATTAATTCACTGACTGATAATAACCAGATGTTAAGCTGAAAACATTACAGTAGCTATTATAACAGTGTTGGGAGAATGAGTGTAAGACCATGAATAATAAATGTGTGTACAAAGATCTTCTTTTTATTTATATATTTAATGTAAACAGGAAATCCCCGGTTACCTCCATCTAAATCTGAATAAGTCATCGGTGTAAACACAGCCATAGACTACAAACTCGACATGCTGACCAATCTGTATTGTGCTAAAAACAGCAGTAGAATCTGTCTTGCTCGGTTCTATTGTTTGGTTTAGCCTAGAAGCTCAATTATCCTAGCCTAGAAGAAAGTGGTTAGTATACAACAGTTTAACACAAAGCATAAATCATGGATAGAGAGGTGCCTTTATAGTTTTTTTTAAGTTTAAGGCAAGAAAACCTTTTCATCAAAGAAAATATTTAACAAGGCCACCGTGGTCATCAGTGGTCAATAACAGATGTGAATAGTCAATAGGTCAGTCATAAGTCATTACGATATTTGCGTATTCCACATTTTCATGCTACCTTTGAGGACATTTTAAATGGCTAGCCTCAGTGGATTTTTTATTTATTTTTATAATGCTTAACAAAAAAAAAAACATTTATTACAAAATGATGCCTTTATAAGCAAGAAGTTACAGTAAAATAGACATAACGAATATAAACTACAATTGAGAAGCAAATGTTGGTGAACATCCATCAGAGAATACAAATTGCAATAAAAAACAAACAAACAAAAATGATACCTGATTTAAATTTCTCATTCAGAGCATGTGCTGTTTTTAGATTGTTCCCTGGAAGTCCTGCTAGGACCATTTGGACTGGGCACTCTTCAAGTTCAGATTTCATGGTGTTGTGGTGGTTAGCACCATCGCCTCACAGCAAGAAAGTCCTGGGTTCAAATCCGCTTCCCAGCTGGGGACTTTCTGTGTGCAGTTTCTATTTTTCTCCCCATGTCTACATGGGGTCTCTCTGGATACCCCACTTCCTCCTAAGATATGCATGTTACATTAATTGGTGACTCTAAATTGGCCGTAGGTGTGAATGTGAGTGTGAGTGGTTGTCTGTCTCTCTGTGTTAGCCCTGCAATAGATTGGTGACCTGTTCAGGATGTACCCCGCCCCTCGGCCTATGATAACTGGGTATGCTCCAGCCCAACTGCTCAGGGTCGCGAAAGAAAATGGATGGATAACAACCCTGCACAGAGAACAAATATGAGATTCTCTGACAAATTGAAAACGTGACTGTTGTGTGGAAGATCATCGAGGTGATGAGAGATGGGTCTTTATATGAAACTCAATGGTTTTCCTGATGGTAGAACTTTGGTTCATTTGGCACGTGCTGCTATTTTTTTCAGCATTCACCAGGTTCTGTATCATGACTTTGTCCCCAGTGGTCAGACTGTCAGTGTGTAGTTCTACTGTAACGTTCTGAGGCATCTGATGGACAATATTCAGAAGAGCACAGCGAGTGAGATTTGGCTCCCTGTGACTTTATCCACTTTTGGGTTGTTCAGCATAGGGCTGCTCTATAATGGCAAATGGGAGTAATCAAAATGAGACCCAGGAGACCAGAAGGCAGAATAAAAGTCCAAAAATCCAAATCTTTAATCCAGATACAGGCAGTGGCCAGAAGGCAGGCAGCGGAGGCAAACTAATCCAAATATGCAGCAGGAAAAAGGCAAAGTCCAAGAAACAATCTAGACATGTCTTCTTCAGATAAAGCTTCTGCAGTTGAAAGTCAAGGCCCTGGTTGCTGTTTGATTAAAGATGGTAATTAATGTCTGGTAACATCATGGTTTAATACTGTGTTTGTGTTGCTAAGAGGAATTTTAAGTAAGATGGTCTGTAAGCATAATATTTACTGTGATGAAAAACATTGTTTTGCTATTCTGTACCAAAATTTAAGTTACTAATCTTAGAAATCTAGGCAATAACATTTTGAAATTAATTCATTTTCATTGTCCCAAACTCCAAGGCCTCTGCCTTTCACCACCCAATATACAAAGGACTGGATTCAGTGAGGAGATCAGTCAATCAGGAGGTTCTTAGACTTCCTTTTGCTGCTCCTTCGCAACAAAAGGAGTCTGATCAGGTGGTTATCCTAGCCAGAGGGCATCCAGCTAGGATGTCTCCTGGATTCCTCCTAGGTGAGTTGTTTAGTATTTGTCAAACAGGGAGGAGACCCTGGGCACAGCTTAGACTGCTGCCCCCACGACCTGGACCCAAATAAATGGAAGAAAATGGATAGATAGCTCAATGGATCATTTCATTTTAAATTCTTTATTACTTACTGAAAGAACTTGAGAAATTTGAGATGTGCGTTATCTTGTCCAAACAACAACAAATAGATAGCAACTAATGCCAATGGCATACCCTACCTGTAGAAACAAAGAAATAAAATCCCTAAACAAAGTCCAAAACAGTTTATAATATCTTATTACCAAATTTATATGCAGTATATATACTCATTACATATTTCACTCTAGCTGTATGTAGGAGTCTGCTGCATTTTGCTCTCATTTATGCTGGTTTCCCAGTCCTCTGCTCTCTTTTTTAATGTGTGTGTGTTACATTTCAGAGAAGATAATTTGAGATTACTCAAGTTGACCACAATCGTAGTTGCAATAAAATCTCCCTAAAGTGTATAAATGCTTGAAGCTCTGCTGCTGATGGCAGGGGAGGTATTCCTTTTCTATTACAGCTGCACTCCCCTATAAGCAAATTTTTTTTTCTTTCTTTCTTTCTTTCTTTTTTTTTTTTTTAGAAGAAGCCAGTAGAGTAAAAGCATGTGCAGTGAGTGACAACCACCACCACTACCCTGACTCCCTCTGCCCAGCCAAAGGGTTCTGTCTCGGGGAAATGCTACAATATCAAAAAGAAAAAGTCAAGTTAGTTAAAAACAAATATGATGTTGAGATGTTGTCCTGCAGTTTATGCTCATAGTCTCATTTTAACCTCTCGCTGTGCCTGCTTGGTCCAACCAGGGAAAACCACCCACTGCATCGTGAAACTTTGTGAACTGTAGCTGGTGAACCTTTTCCTCAGTGGATTTTTTTTTGTGCTGTTTTTAGAAGTGTGTGGGAGAGACATGAATACCATAGTTCAGCGTGTAAATACTCCATAAATTGTTTGTGGTACCCTGAATAAATCCGGTTACTTTTTGTACTCTTCAAATTGTTCACAAAAGGCTGAATTGGAGCACTTTTCCCAGGGCAGGCAAAACCCCACTGAGAGGTTATAAAAAAAGGAAACCACTGGTCCAGCCTGAATCTTGTCTGGCAGATAGCGTCTGCCATCCCACCCGGATTTTCAGCAGAGGTGAAGTCACCTTCAATAAGGCACCTTTCAATGGCCAGCCAAGATAATTATGTGTACTCAGTGGCAGGGCTGTCAAGACCATGCTGATAAAATTTCTATGGATGGCAGACTGGGGATCCAGGTTGAAGGGATTGAAGAAGGCATGCCTTTTTCACCTCCCTCAGGTGGGAAGCCCATCTGCTGAGGCCTCAGATCTGCAAACTCCCAACAAGTTCTAATTAAGACCTACTTCGCACAAGTGATCACAGTGTGATGATGAACCAAGAAATGGGCCAGAGATACTGTGCAGAGACAATTAGGTGCAATATCTGATTAGCTTCAGAGATAATAGTTTTGTTTTACTGGGTGTAACAGGGTGAAAAGGATGAGTTCAAAGAGTCAGAAAATCCTCTATTGGGCCCTTGTACTCTCATGACAATAAATTAAATATACTAGAAGGAAGAAATTTGGCTCTAAATTTAGACTTTTTAAAATAGTCTGTGTGTAGTATTACTTTAATGTATTCTTAACTGTTTTATCACTTTCTGTTAAGCTTGACTTCTTATGATTACTAAAACATCGAGGCTCTGTGAAGCATTATAAAAAGGCTTCAGAAGAGCCTTTAAAGTTGGCCTCATTCACAGATGCTGCTTCCTGCCCTTTGTTTCTTTGCTTATCTGTGTCCCACTGGCAAATGGTTTGCAGAATTGCTGCGCATAATAGCCTACACAGCACTCAACTACTTTGATCTTTTCTAGGGGAAGAGCAGAATCATCAGGCACTGGGCATTGCTCGCCTTTTTCAAGATGCTTGACATGTTGCAAGCCTTAAGGATGTGATGAGTTTCCTCTTCACTGAGATAAAATGGTGGTTGTAACTGGTCTACAAACTGTCACGTTGCTGAGTGTCACGATTAGATTATTAATTTAGGTTGTGGTTGTTTGACATATTTAATACAGCAAATCTGACATTGCAATCCTTAAAAAAAAAAAAGAAACAACAAAAATTTAATGAAAAAAATGTGACAAAATAATACTACAAATATGGCTTGCATTGCATTAAATCGTATTGAAGACAATGATGATTCACAGACTGGCTTACAGTGTAATATTGACATGCAGCAATTGAAGAAAAATACCTCTAAAAAGGCAAGCCCCTCCTCCCAGCAATTATACATTTATTGACCTCATTATGTGTGTATGTATTCAAATTAAATAATGTGCCAATTTGATTATTAAGCTCTTAGATTTGCTTTCCACCCACTTTCTGCTGTTTTTATCAACTAAGTTGACTATTAGTGGGAAAAGTTTGTCTTCGAGCACCAAAACTGCTTGCTTAGTTCTCGGAAAAGATCACGATTTGGGTTAAAATACATGCTTCAAAAGCGTTAAGAGCCTCCTTAATAGAAAGCATCAGAGGCAAACTTTTCTCATAATGCCTGCAGGTTTCTTCACTGCAAGAACTTGTGTTCACTTTGTCCCTATTCAAGTGAGTTGACAGAAAAAAACAAAATCTGCAACTAATTTGATTTTTGAAGCAAGCCTGTGAGTAAGAGCAAATCTCATATATATTGTTTTTTGAATTTTGCTTGAACATAAAAGGAATTTGAAAGTGTGACTTTGGACTAATGTAATAGATGTTTATAAACCAAAAAATTAATCTAGTTAACACACAGAGAATTCTGACTGAGTAAGATGAATGAAGGGTTTAGGTCTAGGCTTTTCATAGCTCATATAGATAGATAGATAGATAGATAGATAGATAGATAGATAGCTATAAAATGCTATACCAATTCATGATCTATAAAGCATTTTAGTGTTCATAATGCAGACTACTGGTGCAGAGAGTGCAGCAGAGTTGTAAACAGCATGATAAATCTAACATTTGCATAAATTCAGTTTAGCACAGACCAGTATTTTCCTGTGAGGTACATTAAAATCAGCTTAAGCATCTCTATATGATGCTTCAGCTAAGCCCACATAACATGCATGTATAAGAGAAAAGGAAATGTAATTACTTCATTTAGACTGCTGTAGTCACTGTGCTGCTGAAAGCAAGAATCCTAAAGCGCTGCTCTGTCTGAGTTCACAGACCATGAAAGAGTAAAAAACAATAGGCTGGAAAACCAGTGGTCATAGACAAATACAAACCACAATGGTCCACTTTACATGTCAACAATCTGACATGTGGGATGTAGACTCTGTGTCTTCAAGGCATAATAGCCTCTATGAATGGGCTTTTTTTATTAACCGCTGTCACCCTTTGCTCAAGCATTTGATTCAGGATTATGCCGCGAATCTTTTTCACAGACACTTCAAAGGCTACTCTTCATTCATTTTGGTCTTTTGATGGTATTATGTTGGTTAAGCGAGGTTTCCAGTTTCAAGGCCAGGTAAATGGTATTAAGTGCTGTACGCAATGGATTACTCACTATAATGTTTTCCTGTTTGCGCAACAGCACAGCATGGGCTTTTGAAGAAGAAAGCGACGAAGAATCTGAAAAAAAAATTCATTTTAGTTCCAGCATTAGTGAGACAGTCATGCTGTGTGCTGAAATTCTGCTGGCAAAGTCTTCAGTTTGACATTTGTTGTTAGATATTGGACAGCCTTTTTGGCCTTTGCATGTTGTACACATATTTGGGATTGTGCTTTACGTATGACTTGTTATAAAATACAG
This sequence comes from Heterochromis multidens, assembly GCA_015108495.1. Classification (NCBI taxonomy): domain Eukaryota; kingdom Metazoa; phylum Chordata; class Actinopteri; order Cichliformes; family Cichlidae; genus Heterochromis; species Heterochromis multidens. The sequence goes on from VUQS01012517.1 coordinate 28,345, forward strand.
TAAGTCCTTGAATAATAAGTCAAATATTTTATGATCAAATGAGAAACACTATGTGTGGCAGACTGTGATTTTTGAGCATATAGATCATGTGTTTAATTTGGAGTGCCTGTCAGAGACTAATCCTAACCCTCCTGACAGTGGCATTTGTAAAAAGCTGCAGAATAAGTTGGAAGTAGATTTACTGAATATAGTACAGCTTAAACTGGCACCGAGCAGAGAGAGAAGTCAAGCTTGGTGAACCTTCCTCCAGCGCTTTTTCATATTTGGTAATCTAAATATATTGCTCTGAAATATCACATCTTACATACACTGTTACATCACTGAGTTTCTGTTGAAATCCTACATCATTCGAGTTTGGTTAAGGACGGCAGAGACTGGAAACACAGACACATACACACACACAAGCATTTCTTCCAGTTCTTGCATTTTAGTGTAATTAGGCCTATACACATAGCAAGCACCATGGTTGCTGGATCAGTAGGTACAAGAAGCAGTGAAGGATAACAGCAAATATGGCGTTTACAAAACATATTGTGTTTTATGCGTAATATAATGGTAGAAACTCCTGGAATGTCTGTACGTGCTATGCACAGCAATTTTGTTTTGCCTGATACATCTGTGAACAGAAGCCCAAGGTACCTCTTTCATCTGCTGTCTGTCAAGTCTTGGTTAAAATCATCATTCCAGCAAGTCTTTAGCTGACCTTCAAACCTGAGTCCTCCAGGCTAGCAGACATGCTAATTAATGCTTCGCTCCGTAACTTCACAAAGCAATTTCATTCCCTGTATGTCTGGGTTCAAAATGGGCCTGGCATGCTGAGATTCAGGACTAAAAAGTATCCTGTAGGGTCACTGAATACTGCCTGAATAATGCATATAAAGTAGCTTGCAGTCAACTTTACCTAGTCCTCCAATAAACATGTGCATGAGATCCTCCTCAGATATATCAGTTCTTGTGCAAAGACTGCATGTACAATCACAGTGATACTTGTAAGAAGGGGTATGAGAAGCTCAGAATCATTAGATGTCACAAGCTCTACTAAAAGGATTTCCTGCCATATTGGTCGGGCTTACCTATACTCTGAAGTTAGCATTGACAGTATGATGGAGCATGTGCTCATAAAATAGGACACCAGACACACAATCCAACCAGAAAGCAATCTGGTATGTTCATGCTGTGAAAACTGCAATTATTCCGCCATCTGTGTGGTATACTTCTAGATTATATTTTCATTATGCAGGATGTCAAAGTGTATTAGCAGTTCTGAAATTGTGAAAGTTCTGTTCTTAGAAAACATCAATTGAAGACGATTTATCTTTATCATGTATTGTTCTTGCTGTAGCTTTTTTTCCTTTTTTATCTAATCCAACAGCAAGATCACAACAACACAGCAACACATTGCTTTACAGTGTAGAAAATATGTGAATGAAAGGTAAGTGAAAATATGTTAACATATTAGTGAATTAAAGGCAATTAATGCTGCTAAATTTTAAATACATTTTAGAGCAGTAATAACAGTATTTTTAAAGATCTTAACATATTCCAATTTAGAATAAATTAGTATATGTACCTTATATAAAACATTGGTGATAACATTTTAAAAAATTCAATTCAATTCAGTTTTATTTATATAGCACCAAATCACAACAACAGTCGCCTCAAGGCGCTTTATATTATAAGGTAAAGACCCTACAATAATAGAGCGAAAACCCCAACAATCAGAAAATCCCCTATGAGCAAGCACTTGGCGACAGTGGGAAGGAAAAACTCCCTTTTAACAGGAAGAAACCTCTGGCAGAACCAGGCTCAGGGAGGGGCAGCCATCTGCTGTTACCGGAGGGAGACAGGACAAGACTAATGATTAAATGCAGAGTGGTGTATAAACACATAGTGAGTGGAAAAAGTGAGTGAAGAAGAAACACTCAGTGCATCATAGGAAGCCCCCAGCAGCCTAGGACTATTGCAGCGTAACTAAGGGAGGATTCGGGGTCACCTGATCCAGTCCTAACTATATGCTTTATCA
>VUQS01012525.1:9620-33065 GCA_015108495.1 Heterochromis multidens
CCTTTTCTTCTCTTCTTTTTTTTTTTTTTAAAATTATTATTTTTTTTTTTTTTTTTTTTTGATTAGTTGAACAAATCTTTGCACATACCCTGTAGCTACAAAACTCCCCCTGGGATACTTCTACCACTGATTACGAGTCACTGCCATAAGCAATAATTAAGTTTGCTGCTTGTGCAGTATCATGGCAGAGATACAAGGTCAGAGGCACACACATACGCAACCACTACCAGTCTAATGTAAACAACAGAGCTTGGAATATAGGGTGTTAACCATGCACGCTTAGCCAGCCTAATGTGCCTGTCAAAGCATCTGTAAAAGCAACTCAAATACATCAGCACTGATCTGCAGTGAAAAGGCTTCAGAGCTTGGCTTCACAGCTGGATGTGACGAATTCTGCCAGTGAGCTCTCCACCATTTGCTTCTCCATCCAACTGAGTCTCAGTGGAGGCTTGAAGGACAAGGTGTGAAATGAGCTTTATTTTTCACCACCCCAGCAGCAAGACTACAGGGAGTTACGGTTTCTTCAAAGAGATTCAAGAATGTCCAGTGATTAAGAAATCTCTGCGATAAAAGGAAACACAAGGCTATATCTGGTAGACATGTGTTGTGGGGGTGTGAAAAGTGCCCCCTCCCATAGCTCTGAAATAGCACTAAATTGTCTCTTCCAATAATGACTTTGTTGTAGGAAAGAAAACTGACATACAAGTGAAATTGTTCTGCCAATTGTTTTGTTTAACTCAGCAAATGCAGAGCAGCCTCACTTGAATTCAAAGTTTGATGAATGAATTTTTCATTTTCCATTCTCACTATTATTGGCTCAATGTATAAATACAAGTATCCCAATTATATTGTAAAATGATGACAACATGTTATATGGCGAACATAAGGAAAGTTAAAAAAAATTTTTTTGCAATTATTCTTCGCACTTTCAGTGACCTCACCTTACAATAATTCACCCCTGCTGTCACTGAATTATATTACAAAAGTAATATGAAACTGTTTATTCTCCATGACCTCCTCCTCCATCTAGAGAATCATTTGTTTCTTTGTCCAAGAACTCCTCCTAGACCATTAGAAGTTGAACAACCAAACTTCCTACACAGGTACATCTTAGGCCCCTCAAGATTCTTAGCTATATCGGATATTATGACATCATCATGCCAGCCAGCCATCTAGCAACAGGCTAAAATGACCCATTTTTACATTTATGCATCCTATCATTTTAATTTCATGGCAATAACATCTCATTTATGTCCACAAAAGTTGAACTATGCATGATATATTATGACCCCATCACGCTGCCTATCAACCACCTAGCAATGGGCTAAAATGACCCATTTTTTTGCATATAAGCAATATATACCACCCCTGTTTTTTCACTTCTCTTAGTGTGATTAAGTATATCAGTCTGCCAACAGCATGAACATGCCATACAATACCAAAGCATGGGTATGTATAGTAGTTAAAACAAATAAAGTAAAAAATCCAACAGAAACAATTAATTGTCCAAATACACTGAAAAAACTGTAATAGTTATCTGTTTTGCCAATTGAGAAGACTGATTCTACTCTCATTTCAAGGCAGGTGACAAAAACATGTCATAATAAGGTCTTGGGTCCCCATGTGTCACCAGAATAGCTTCAGTGCACCTTACATGAATCTGAAGATCTATTGGAGGGATGGAAACCATTGTTCCAAAACACATACCCTCATTTAGTGTTTTGATGATGGTGGTGGAGAGCATGGTTTAATACGTTACACCCACTTGGGTTCAATAGGGTTTAGATCGGGTGACAACAATGTATGGGTTCACATAACGCTTAGTGACTCCTCATGCCCTATGTATGGGGACCATTCTCATCCTCAAGGAGGCCAATCCCATCACAATAGAAGTATTTTTTATATAAAAGGCGGTCACTCAAAACAGCTTTGTAATGATTTGCAATGACCCCTCTCTTTGAGGCAGGGGTTCTGGACGTCTTGAAAAAAGATTCCTTAAATGATATTTTTGGATGTCTAATATATATATAAAAAAAGAGAAATACTGTGTTTTGTCTCTTTTTGGCAAATGAGTAACCTTCAATAAGAGTATAAGAAGATGGAGCGAGTGTTTGTATTCAGAGCCCTACAAACGGTACAGAAAAAGAACAATTACAGATTTTTAGGATATGTTTTACAAACACATATTTAAATTTTAAATATTGCCATTATCTTCAGTAATGGTAGGTGAATAGCAACACCCCTAAGTCTGAAATTTCTCCACTATATATTTGTCTATAAAAGTTATACTGATTCCAAATTCAAAAAAATGGGACTAAGCAGCCTATCTTAAGGCTGAGTACTGAAGGTTTTGTTATTGCTAGAATTTCTGAATGACCTGGTCCCTTACATGTATTTATTTTAAGGATTTAGCTGCATCTGTTTTTTTAGTCTCTCCTTGTCTATCCAACCTTTCCTTTAACATTACACCGGGTGACTTGTCTAATGTTGTGTATAGACAGGCAGGTAGACATTGCATGTCTTGCCAAAAGAAAGAGTGGCAGGCTGCGTGACTATGTGCGTCTTTGGGATGCACACCTGCGTGCCGTGGATCCTGCAGCTAGATCATACAGTATATAGATGAGAGTGACAGAACTGCATCTAATGCGTGACTTGTGCCAACCCATTCCTTCTTTTTGTAATATTGCTGCTCAAGTTCAAGGCCAAAACAACTCTCAGGCCACCAGGAAATACTGTAAGTGCTCCTGACAGGCAGTCCTCCACTGGTAATGAATCTCTTGAGATTATTGTGGTTCATCTTGGTAATGTCATTTTTCGGGTGGTTTATAGATTGTCAAAAATTACTGTGGTGGTTTTTACATTCCTTAACACCAGCTCTATTTGTCAATGTTATAAAAGATATAACAGAAGAGTTTAAATTGAAGAGAAATGGTCCCTTGTTCTGCACTACTTTACCATTATATCACATGGCAACTGTTGTGGAATGAAATGTACAATATTGCATTATTTACTTGCAGTTTTGGGCTGCATAAAATGTTACCAAGGGCTGTAACACTGGCCTAGCTCTACAGGGATACGTGGGCTCAAACCATGCCAATGAAATTCCCTCATGGCACAACATCCCCTCACTACCAGGGTCAGTGGTTTGGTTTTTTTCCCTGAACTTTTATCTGTCTGTATGGCTGGCACAAGTAGCTGGCTAGCCTAGCTTAGCACAAATACCAGAAACCTGGAAACATAGCTCTATCCACATCCATCAGAGTATACCTCTGCATCACTGCAGGTGGGTGAAAGGTTGAACCACTGAGGAGTCACTAAAAACAAGATTGTCAGCTGGTGTTAAGTTGCTCTTTTAGGTCTATTTGTGCTCTACTGAGCAGCAAAGTGAGCTTACTTATTTTCCCTTTGAGCATTATGCATAAGGATAAGTTGGTATAATATCTGAGCAAACTCTAAGGAGGGTGCATGGAAGTGTTAGAAAAGTATTCATGCTCTCTGAGAGACAGATAAAGCTACAGTCAGACCCGACACTCCTCTTTAAGTCGGTGTGCGGAGGCAGGGAATGGGATTTGCTCTAGTGTGTGAAGAGCCTGACTGCATCTCTGCTCCCCCCCTCAGCTCCCTGTCTCCTGTGCCTCAGACCTTCTTTGAAGATGGGAGTCCAAATAAAAGTGTGTGACTGTGAGTGTGTGCATTTAACTGTGCCTAGACCTAAGAAGTCTTCTGGCTTTCTGGACAATTACTTTTTTGTTTATATGAATATGCATAAAATGTCATGGGATGTTTTCCTGTGTCAGTGTGTGTGCGCTCTTGTCTGCATGTTTGTGTGTGCATGTATGTGTGTGTGTGTGTGTGTGTATCTGCGTGCTTTAGCGAGGGTGGCAAGAATGGAGTAGGGAGCCGAGAATGCTGCTTCCTGCTGTGGCTGCTGATTGTTTCTGCTCTTTGCTGATAAACGGCAGCTCTTCCTGCTGTCTAATCCCTCATACCAAAACAACTCACAAGAAAGCAAAACTGAACAAACTTTTACACACAAAATTGAAAAAAAATTTAAATGGCCAACTTTTCATTTAAATATACAGACATTTGCAGAAAGGGATACACTTAGACCTTTTTTGCATTTGCTTATACACACACACACGATACACAAACACACAGCATGAAAAAATGCAGTGATCTGAGGTAATTGCAGAAATTATTGCAAAATGATAATAGTAAAAAACAAAATTCAAGAAGATAGCAGAAGCCCAAAACAATCTTCTCTGGGGCCAGACTCACTTTCTAGTGTAGAGTATTTTTATGTTGTAATTTACACAGTCTGGCATGCTCTCTGTTTCTCCGCCTTGTTGTCCAACATTATCTCTATCTTTCTCATAAACACCGAAACATAAAGCCAATGCAGCGTGTCTTACCGTCGAGTTAAAGCGCAGGTGGCAAATGTTGCAGGAGATAATCTGTTTCTTCTTGAGTGGCTGAGGAACACCAAAAGTGTGGTTGATCACAGCCTTCTGGACAGGGTCCATCTGGGAGACAGAAACACATGACAAGCATAAGCTATATTTGTTTTATATAATTTTATTTTCCCAAATGATAAAAACAACTGTGTCTCAGAGGTGAGGTAAGGTTAGTTCCCATAAAGCCAAAATTCAATCTTCAGTGTAAGCATTTTTTGGGGGGGTTATAGTCTAGTAAATAAGCAAACACCATGCCATGACTTGATATCCAAGCACTTCTAGCAGCTACTGCGGCTTATAATGGAGAAATACCATGTTCTGGTCATAGAAGAGCGTCTTTCACAAGTTAGCTTTTTGGATGATTTTTGAGATATCCTTAAATATATGATTTAATTGATAATTCTGTTTATTTTTTTCAATTGATTTGATGAGAACAAGTTATATTTTTTTGTTTATGACTTGTGTGCACTAGTAAGTGCTCTTGACCCTCCCATGATCTGTAGGGATTTTTAATTTGAAGCCCAGATTTTGTGGATATGTTCTGATCAAACTTGAATTCCCCCCAGTTGCATGTTTTTTATTAATTCATGCATGAAGAAATCTGTGGCATCAAGTGCAATGCAATATATTCAGTTTCCATTAAAGGTGGTGTTTGTGCATCAGTGTGGCAAAACTTAAAAGGGACCTATTATGCTCTTTTCCAACTCCAAATTTTTACTCTCAGGCTCTGCTAGAGCAGCTTTGCATGATTCGTAGTTCAACATAATCCTTATTAGGCCTTGGTCCAGCCCCTCAATTCATTCACTAGTTCCTCTGCTATTTATGCCAACTTTACCAGGGGAAGCCAATCAAAAGAAACAGAAAACTTGAACAGCAAGTAGATGGAAAGTCCTCACAGCCACAGCTGTATGCCTGAGATAACCTTACAAGGATATCACCTCACATTGAGATCATACAGAGCTAAGAAAAGAAAAAACACTATCTAAAACCACACGGGTAACAGTCTGAAGCCTGGGCTTTTGACTCAGGAATTACTTTTACATACTCTGACCTAATTATTTGGAACTTTGGCCATGTTTAATATGAGTTTCATTATAAGATTATAACAGGCTAATAGGATATATGTATGACAAAAAAAGGGAAAAGACATGTTTGAATATACTAGATGGAAAAAAATAATAAATAAAACTGGAAAGCACCAAATGTTACTGATGATATGGTAATGTGAGAATCAAAAGGTAACCCATTTCTGCTGTGGGGTTACCACAGTCTGAGCCCTTGCTGTGTGCAACCAGAGGGCATGAAAAGAATCCTCCTAACATGAAAATCAAAGCGTACCAGTATTAATAAAATATATTAAAAGTAAAAACAAGCAGAGAGTATGTTTCAGTGACAGCTGAGGATTATGGAATAAAACTGAAACAAATTAAAAGGTTACTCTGTAATTCAGCATGATGCTGCCTTACACGTCCATGAAAAGAGAATAGCTTGGTTCCTGCCTGCAATGTCAGCACATGATACAGTTTTTCTGATCATCAGTAGCTCTTTGGCCTACATACACGGAACATTACCAGCGGCTTTATTTTGATTACACATGCTCATTAAGAGTCACGCTGCTAAACTTCTTCTGATGCACTAGACGAGGGCAAACTTCACATTGACGAGATAAGGTGACAATGCACCACCTTATTATGCATGCAAGCTAATTATTGTAATAATGCTGCTAGTGAACTACCAAAATGAAGGAAAGAAATGAGACTATTATAAGCATAAAAGTAAATACTGATCTTATGCTTTATAAAAATAGGTTTTCCTGCTGCTGTTCAATAGAAAAAGATAAAGTGCAGTCGTGATTAGGTGCAATTAAGTAAAAAGGAGGAATACTACAGCAATGACATATACTGTGCATAATTTAACCAGGGAATAAACACAATACTAACAGTAAAACAAAAATCCCTAAAATACTAGAGTTCAGTTAACCTTGTATGAAACTCTTAAGTTATTTCTTGACACACAATATATTACTCCTCCAAAATATCTTCCTTTTCTATCTAAGAAGTACAACTTCCAGGGCAACTTTATGGTAGCAGCTTTAATGTAAGGTGGGATTTTTTTTTTTTAATGATTTGCCTTTAAAGTAATTTCTGTTGGCATGCTGAGAACAAATGCATGTTAATGACTAGCTAACTCTGCTGTAGTTACTTTTATTAGCACAGTATCTCTGCAAAAATAAATAATGAAAAAAAAGGAACATAACTGCGCTCAACTATAGCCGCTGATTATAGTGGGATTTTTTTTTTTCGATCTTTCAATACCTATTTGTGAGATTGGAAACATTAGCATCTTCAAAATAATTTAGTTGAGGTTTATAGGACCAAGAAAACACCACAAAAACCACTTTCTACGTACAATACCACATGCTGTATGCAAGTAGGTCTTTCTACTTGCTGTAAATCAACTGATTGCATTCACTGATTGCAATTTGCTATTGACATAGTTTTTTTTTTTTAATCTCACAATTTTTGTACACCTTAGTTCTTGAGAATTGTAAAGATAAAAATGATTTTTTTCTTAAGAATCTCAGATCCATTATTTTCACAAGGCTGTTTGTTCCCATTATTCTGTTGCAAACTTGCTGGATGTAACTGTTTACTTAAACAGGAAAGACAGGGGACATTTTGCTGTTGTCACATTGGCTTTGCCTAAATTAAGTAACTGCCACTGTGTTTAGATGACAATTAGGAGAATGGCATATTCACTCTTGATGGATTTTATGTATGAACCACTAAATCTTCCTTTCTATTTGAATATGTGAACTAAAAAAAAGATGCAGAGCCAAGATGATCCTTATCCTTTAGTGAGTTACACTTTTGTGCGGTGCATTGCAGTGGTGATATTAAAGGGTGAAGTATGGTGCTTAAACTGTTAGATAAATCAACACCTACACCATATGTATCTACAGGGAACAGAGTTTCTTCTTTATGAATGTATTTTCATTGTAATCTCAAAAACGTCACTGCTTAAACTTTATGAGTCATTGCAGCCCACAGTGAAGTGTTTACTGGAGAAGATTTTAGACAGACTAACACTGTTTTAACTGCCTATGAAAAGACAGCAGAGAGTCCCAGAGCATCATACTATAAACAGCAGGGTGAAACCTGAGGCTTCATTATAAGATCTGCATTCCACAGTGATGGCTGATTTCACTGGAGCACCCTTCGGCATGGTATCTCATATAACAATCACCTTGGATCTTGCCCTAGGCTGGTACAGGGTCTGACCCACTCTATTCCTCTGCTCATTTGAGAGAGGGGTCTCTGGAGGGCTGGGGAGATCACTCTTCTTACACTGAATGATACCACTAAGCTTAATGAAACTATACTGATGGCTGTGCTGACAGCCTCACCTGCCCAGAGATCAAAGAGTGCTGGTGTGCTCATGGCACACTGCTTTGCTTTGTTTCAGGCACACAAGCCTAAAAACATCAGATTCTTCCATACCACAAAAAACTGTGGCATGTCTAAGGCAGCTGCTTCTTCTGCAAGAATAGAATCTATTTACTCTATTTACCTCCTCATGGCCAGGTGTGAGAGGGAATATAAACACATCTGACAATGAAACCTCCATGCTGCAGGGCTCTCCCTCAGGGCTCTTTACCATTGTTGCTTTATTTTGGTCTCCTCTAAATGACACAAAGATATCTTTGGATGCAACTGACTTTTTCCTTTTATCAACTGTAGCCGACCAAGGTAAACCTAGCTCTTCCTGCTGCCCTCTGTCCACCTTAGAAAAGCAGGCTGCACACAGCTATTTGTTTTAGGAACTGAAGAATGTGTCCATTGTCTGTCCGCAGCCATCCTGAACCGACTGCTATAAATGCATCTTTTGTCCAAGCCCTCGGTTCTCCCCTGCCATCCTAGTGCAGACAGAACTTATCCTGCGCTGGGCGGCTGAGTCCGTGATGGGCTTTCAGGGTAGATAGATAGAGACAGAGAGAGAAAAAGAGACACACAAAGGGATGAGGAGAGGGTGGAGCAGGGGGAGGATGTAAGAAGGGACACCAGGGGAACCAGAGGATATTTGGTTTTGGAGACAGGTGCATTCATCTTCCCCCCTGCACACGTCTGGGACAACGTGTGCCTTATCAGGGCTAAGAGAACCTGGGGCTCCCTGTTGAATGGACTTTGTGATTAATGCCACAGCTGCACTGTCAGACTGTGTATTATGGAGGCTAATCATCTCCTCCCGAGACTGACGCGACACTGATTTGATGTTATTTCCGTGGTTATCATAATTTCTACATTGTGGTTGTGGTAGATTCCAAGTCCTACTGTGAGTTGTATGCTATTTAACAATAGCAGACTGAACATCATTGCAACTCTGTAAATACTATTTCCTTTGTACTAGCTTGCTGCATTCATTGGTAATCTACTGCCTTTTTCGTCTCAAATAGCTGTTACTTATATGGAAGCTTTTATTTCTCTAATAGGGAAGCATAATGTGCAAAAGTAAAACCACAAATTAGAACGGTGAGGCACAGACATTGGTTTGAGAATAAAAACAGCAATTTTCCCATTGAAACACAAGTAAAACGCAGACAAAACACTGACCAGAGACCTACCCCACTGCCTCCACCACTAATATAAATACATGAGGGTTTAGAGGAGTGAATGTTTACCACACTGCTTTTGCTGCTACCATGCTCAATCCTCCACAGGGCAGTATAGCTGACTCCATGACCCAAAGCAGTAGGCGGCTGAACAAATGAAAAAAACTGCACTTTTCACACAGGCTGGCAACCCCCTACATACACAAATACACATCATAGAGCAAACATTTATGTCTCATCCACCCCCTCACACATGTCCTCCATTGTAAAGAACCAGCCAGACAGATGACTGTATCTCCCTCTTTCTCTCTCTCACTCATCCTACCTTTTTCATGTACAGTTTCAAAAGGTGTAAAAGTGTATGCAGGAGCTAAAGCTCTAGCTTATGCTCCATTTACAGACCAGAGAACTGGAGATAGTTTCATATTGCACTGAAAGTGTGCACACTCCACTGCACGCGCACCACGCGCACCCCCCACACACACACATACACACACACACACACACACATACACACTTGAAATGACAATGGCCACAATGCTGGTAAGTAAAGGATCAAAGATATAAGCTTATAATTCCAGAGACTGAATCATCAGCGTGAACGTGCTTGAAAGCTGAATGGTTTGTGGGTGATGTTTGAAACAAAAGCTATTTTTACACATACACTGCAATCCTGAACTTCCCTAGACATTACCTAATGGACCAGTGAGAAGGCAAATGTCCAACACAGTATGATCAGATGGGATATTAAACAGTCTTTAACCTGCCACCATCCCAGTACAGTCTACATGATATCCAGTTGCACAGGTAATTGTGTGAATACGCAGCAAGAAAGTATCCGTCATGCTGTCGTGCAAGCTCTACACAGGCAGCAATCCCTGTCCTAAACCTCATGAATTATTTCCAGTAGTGAGAACACAGCTGACCTGGACTATCTCTATGTGTGAGAAAGGCCCACCCAGCAAAAATGCAGTGAAAAGATCTTTAAAAGACATTTAAGACAGCTTTTCCAGATGTCTAAAGAATGTTGGGAATAGGTTGAAAAGTGAAAGATGAAAATATGACTTCTCAGGTCATTGAAAAGTCATCCCTTTAGGGTCCCCAGGCTGGATCCTCCATGCTACCCAAGCCTGCCTCAGAATATGAGCGAGACACATAACTGAAGCTATACCAGCTCAGAGGTCACACCACGTCAGGTGTTGAGGAACCAGGACATACTGATGAGAAGTGGGCTACTGGAAAAAGGAAGTATATAACCCCTGTGAAAGGGTTACACGAAGAGGATGTGGGAACTGTGGATTCTTTGACACCCAACATCTAGACTAACATAAAGAAAACAACTAGTAGCTCAGTGTTTCAACATCCGCAAGAAGCAACTGCTTTCGCAACTGGAGACTGACTAAATAAAATGTCAATCAAATGTGTAAAAACACACACACACACACACACATTTGCATTCTTTTAAACAATGTCTGGAAGTTTACTAAACTTTCACTTTTGAACCAAATTAAACCAAATGCACTGACACAAGTGACAGCAGCACAAAGCCTTGGCACAGCATTGGAGGCTGTGGTCTGGCAGGGAAGGTGGTGATGTAGTGAGAAACAGGATAGCTAGCATTAATGACACGGGTTTATAGGTCTGTATTTCTTTGTAACACCCCCTGATATATATCGAGTCAGCATGAGGGGGCATATTGACACAGAAATGATTAAGTAACCTGACCCTTATACCATAAAAGTATGCCTCCTGCTGCCACAGAGCACAAAATAAGGCTAATATGTCTCTTGTGAGTTGTTTTCCAATCAATACCACCGACTGTGTGATATTTTTTCCAGTTGATTAGATTTTAATTTCCTCTTCCCTTGCCTCAAATTCTGTGTAACTTTCAAAGAGTATGCTTTGAAAGATGAGACAAAATGTTAAAATATTTTTTACAGAGTATTGTTGGATGATAAAAGTCATTGTTCTCAATTCACTTTAACACCTTATTTTTCAGTCCAGTTTATCTAAAAATAATGTTTATTATGAAGGGCCACTATACTCACCGTATTAAAGTTAGGGAAGAGGCTAAGGGGGGAGGATCCATTGAGTCTGAAGGGCAGGAGGTGTTTGAGGTCGAGCTGAGGCTGCAGAGGCCGTCCTGGGACAGGAAGGGAAGCCAGAAGGGGGCTGCCCTGGGCTGATGTACCTGGACAACACAATGAGACAGATGTTAGAAGATAAGAAACATTAGGAAGTGTTCACACGAGAGATAGTTCTGTCTCAATGTGAATATAGGAGAGCAGCTACACTGTTGGCTACGAAGGGGACAAGTGAAGTGCTCAGGGGAGGCCTGACTTTGATTTATTTGATACCAGAGGCACCATTACACCTCCAGCTGTCACCAAGCACTCACTGTGCAACTGTTTTGTGTGCAGACTTGTGTTTGTGACTAGGCCTGTGCTTGTATTTAGGACAATACAATGTGTTTAAAGACATACCTGTGTGTTTGGGGGGATGGGCAGTTTTACTGGGGATTAAATACCCCGTTCACCTCAACTGTCCAGGCTTATCCCCCAAGGACACACACCTGCCCCTTATGTACATGCACACACATACACATAAACACGTGATTTAATTACTGATTTATTGGCTAAGAAAAGGTGCTTGCATGAGGGGAAGATGGGAGTTATCGAATTTCAAATGGATCAGGGATGAAGAGATTTCTAATTTTCTGCCTGGCTGCATTTCAGTGGATCAGTGTGCTCAGCGGTGTGCAGGCACTTATCCCAGCAACAGGATCAATCATTCGATGTCAGCTGTGGGTCACGGTGGCCACCCTAAAGTATGCCTATCATGTGAGCTTTTGTGCCGTACACATATACACTGAGGTAGTCGCACACAGAAAAGAAAAAAGCAATCACCGACTGTATAAAAACATCAGCATCATAGAAATACAAAAGGCTGACAGTAACAAAGAAGCCTTTAATGCTTTCCTCCATAAAGACGACATTTGACAACCTCCCCTGTACCCTTGATGACGAGTTTTGACACCTCAGTATATATCAGTAAAGACGTGGTTTGAAGACTATTGGAATAGTTTCTGGATTTTTCCAAGGGTAGCTGCATAGGCAGAGACCACCCTCCCTAACTTCTCAGTCTAGTCCACATGTATATGGATGCTTCACCCTTCATTGTAACTAAAAAAAAGTCTCCTGTTCAAAAGCAACAAAACAAATGGCAAATCAACAAGCAGCAACATAACTGTAACCCATAAGCAATGTTAGTCAATCAGGAGCACACTGATGTCACGAGCCAAAAACAAATTTTCCTTGTCTACAGATAAACACAGCAAACACAGTTTGAAAATATCTACCTGGAAGGAATTTTCCAAAAGGTCAGTTGTTTGTGTATGGAGAAAAGGCCAAAAAACACCTGAATATAAAACCTGAAGATAAAAAGTCTTAAAATATTTCTGTGTACTTGAGATGAAACAAAAACAAATAAAAGGCTTTACCAATATTTTTATACCTAGCATTTTTTCATAAATTAGCTGTACTATTTAAACATATAACTAATCTTTGTAAAAGTAATGAAAATATTTAAGAAAAGCTGATCTTTAGTCCATGTCTAACTATGTAACTACATAACTATTTACTTGTCCAACATCCTACATATCCAATACATAATCCTCCTTCCACTGGCTTTAACATTACTACTAGGAAGACTAGATTGGATAAAATACAGAGCTATTGCACTCACAGATCACCAAAAGACTGCTCAAACAATGCTACAAAGCCATCACACCCAACAAAATAACAGAAGCTGTCAAAATAAAGCGCAGTTGGTGCTCTGCAAAATTTTGTGCTGTTTTTTTCTTGTTTATTGTGGCATCTTTGTAGTACTTTTTCTCTCAGAATTGTTGTCAAGGTTGTGGTATGATGTTGATATTGCTGTATGGCTTGTGTGAAGTGCAGAACACAGTGATAGATGGGGAATCTGTCAGTAGTGTGGCCCATGGCTTTCTGCAGCTTGGCAGGATTGGCAGCTATGTGTATATTTGGTGGGTGGGGGGCTGAAACACTGAAGCCCTGAGCATATGCTCCTCAGCACTGAGCTCAGGCCTGCCTTTGCCATATGTGGGATCTCCTCTGCTGTCTGTCTGACACCGAGATAGGCAGCACAGGACGGACGCAGCCTACAGACACGTGGGCAGCAGCCGGCAGGGGATCGCTCCTACACGCAACATTCACATTCACACAAAAAAACAAGGAAAAGCTGAGTCTTCTCTTGGCAGGGCTATCAGAGGAAGAAAAAAAACTGGGCTCGCAGGGAGGACAGTTATCAGCTGATAGTGCTTCCCCACCTCAATGTGACTCCCTAGGCAGTTTATTAAATCAGGGGCTGGCTGTTTGCCTCTTTGGATGATAACACTGCTATGGACGCACGGCCTGAATCCAGGCATGTACGACAGCAAGCGAAGGAGTGTGTGTGCTCGGCTTGCATGTACTAGACGAGAATCAAACACACACAGTAAGACATACAAACAAAACTGCCTACGCACCTCTGAAAACAAATAGCTCCCAGGGCAAGCAGGAAGTCAACACACACACACAAAATCAAACAAGGTATAACTTTGCACTTGGTACATATTGTATGGGATTTTAGTAAGATTACTCTTACAAGCAAGTTCATCCACATTTCTTGAGTTTTTATTTGTGTTTATAAGTAAGGACAATGGATTTTTCTTTCTTTCGACCTGCTCCTTCCATTAACCTCCCATCACTCTGCAAATTTTCGCTAATGTGCTGTGTGTTCCTTTACATTTGTGGTTATGTGCACATATGCTCTTTCTGTCCAAAGTTATGTCTGCATCAAGGCTTAGATTTATTTATGCCTCACTTGTGGTCCAGACAACCACTGGCAGTTGAGGCAAGGCCTGAAACCAAATGTCCAGCCTCATTCTCTCTCCCAGATGACTTTGCTAACGGATCTGACTGTCTCTGCCAGTCCTTCCCCAGGCAGGCTCCCTCCTCCTCCTCCCATCACAACAGCGCATTCCTCCCTCTCATGACTCACTGGGCTTGGTTACACAACAGCCACCGTCACATTGTATCTACTCGGATATGTGTGTTTGGGTGGTGCATCTGAGTCGTGGAATTCAAGCAGTGATTTTTCAATTATTTTCTACATGTGCATCTGAGAAAAATAATGAATTCTAATGTACACATGCAAACACACTGAGCCGTTCCTCTTTCACTATCACAGAATTAGCCCTTCAATGCCTAAGTCCTTCTACTGTAATTCTCTTGTCATTACTCCAGTGCTCTCTTAGGTTTCTGACAAATTGCCTTTTCTCACATCTAAATACCCCATCTCTCCCCAGTGCTCTGCATACATTCTCGCTGCTGAGCAGCATGGGAAAGAAAAAAAGGGAGAGGGTCTGGGAGGAGAGAAAACTGCCTTTCTATTTGTGGCCCAGTGTAATTATGTGGATAGCTGCTGGCACAGCAGGGTCTTGGAGTTGGGTGAGTGGATCTCCACCTTTCTTTTTCCTTCCTGTTGTTGTCCAAGATGGCATATGATTTCACCTGAGATCAACTGGCTCCAACCAGGTGCCCTTTCAAGTTGGCTATACAATATACGATTGACCCTATAACCGTACTAAATGCACCAATCCTTCAAGTCAATCTCAAATCTCACAAAACTGAGCTGGCAACATTTATTCTGGATCTGCAAGATTTGTTGTTCTTATTGGTGTCTACATTTTAGGGCTTGGAAAAACTCTGTCCTCATTTACAGTCCTCAGAGGCTGAAAACACATAGGAAACTATACTGCTGTGGACCCTCGAGGACCCTCATGACAGTGGCTTTACTGTTGATATAAAGACAAAACAGTACATGACCATTCTTGCTGCCAAGCTCTTTAGATCACAACAGAGAGGTTAGACTAAGAGAAACAAAGAGTCTTATTATGCAGTTTCCTATGGAGTTTGGCACAGAAGGAAACATGATGAAATCCTTTGTTTAAGAACATTTTAAAAGAACACACCAGAGATGTGCTTGCTCAAGTCTCCAGTTTTGTTTTGTTTTGTTTTTTCTCTTTGTAGAGACGTGATTGTGGGATCACTGGGGTAAAAGCTTTTTCTTTACAATTTCACATATGATTTCCACAAATTTTGAGGGCATTATGTACCACATCCCTGATGCTCAGCTGTGACTGCCTGCTGAGTGACAGTCAGACTGTTAGTAAGACCTTCATCATTAGGCCTCTGATCTGATTATCCAGCTGTGATAATAAATATCTACACATCTGAACTTAAATGAACAGGAATTTGCAAGGGAAATTGCTGACTGGTGAAGTGATGAGCACTAAGTGAAGGCACAACGTGAGCATAATTACACGGAACCATGTGGATGATTCTTTTGTCGTTTGCCAAGTACACATAATAACCTCTTTTTTGATGATGTTTAGCACAGTCCTCATAATTCAGTCAGTGACTGTAGCCTTCATGTTCCTAATACGCACACAGTCAAGTTCTGACATGCACACTCAGAGTCATAACACGATGTTGCTCATTGTGCATCTGCCACACTGTTGCCACACTGTTTCACCATCCCCCAGTCGCCCTGCGAACTTCCCAGCGGCTGCTGCCCTGCCTCAGAGGTACTGATGGGACTAGATCTGACAGCATAGGAAAAGCCAGCAACTACAACTCTGTATAAAGATAGAGAACTGGAGCTTTTTAGTTATAATAATGTAACTAACAGAGTATCTTTTTGACTGAGGTATGAAACAACCCAAGACATGCTATGCATGCAAATGACTGTTTCTACTGCTCTATGACTGGAAATTATAAATCAGGCTCATGGTGCATTAGAGGCTCACAGCTATTCGAGGGCACAAACTGACATTGTGCTGCCTCTGGATGTCACTGACAGACAGAAAGAGACGAAGATGGGAGAGAGAAACAGGGAGTGAGAGAGATAAGTAACTCCTAACAGCCAATTAGCCAATTCTGCTTGATCAGGTGGAGGTGTGAGGACCACTGTGGGAACTATTATAGCCTGGAAAAGAAAATTAAACACAATCATCTTTAATTAAAGACTTTTTTCCCCCCTCTCCATCCGCAACCATTCTTTCTTTTGTGTATTCTCTACTCTTTTAGTTATGCTGAAAATCTGCAAGCTTTGATTTTTAAGATAAACTGGGAGAGGTGGCTGGACTGATTACATAAAACAACACACAGATAATGAAGGAACTTCAGTTAGCAACCCATTAAGCCGATTTGATCATTTCATCAGTGTGAAATATGATTTCTTGTATGTTTCTGTACATCATGATACATACACTAGTATTACAAATATGAGCTGCATGTTGGAGACTGGCTAAGTAAATGCATTTTCTAATTCTAACTGTTTTTGTATTCAAGCAGACCTTTTTGGAGATTTTTATGTGTGCAAGCCATTTCCGCGTTTCAGTGAGAAATGTAAAACATATTCTCAGTGGCATGCAATTTAATTTTTTTTTCCTCTCCAAAGAACCCTCTCATTTTATCTCCCGCGCTTCCCATCTCTCATTTTCTCACCTTAGCTTAAAGCTTTTTAAATTTGTTTATTTGAATTATGTTTTTCTCTTTTTTTCAGGGTCACTCAGCTTGCCGTGCTGGCTGCACTCTGGCTGGATATTGTGTACTGAAGTGTGTAAGTTGATAACTGTGTGTGCTACACATGACAGTTTGTATTTCAGCGTGTGCCAAAGGCATATATAGTTAAATATATATAGGTAAATATGTGCAAGAAATATTTGAGAAGTGCAGAGCTCCAACTTTACCCTGTTCGATTTTTGATGTCTGAATGGTGAGGTGTAATTGTCCTCTAAGAATTTTTATGAGGATTAAATTTAATCTTAGTGCAGTTACTTCCTTTATATTTTAAGCTAATCTGCTCTTTAAAGAAAATCCTTCATATGTAGTTTTGCCCTCCTTTCTCCTTCTTTTCTCTGGATTGCAGAAGGTGGCAGTCTGCTCCATGTGGCCTGATTATATGCAAGGCTAAGCACAGTTTGACCCACGACTGAAAATAGAGCATGCTCAGGAAGAGAGATGACTTCATAACTTTTCTTTAACATGTAATTTTAGAGGAAATATTCAAAGTCAGACCATGAAAGTTTTGAGTTTACATCTCTGTCAAGCCCAGAACCCCACTTGTACTCAGTTAGCCTTACTATTCTACATCACTGGGTTGTTCTGGCATTTCTGCAATTACCAACACAAAATGAAACAATATATGAATCAAAAATAATTATGCAAAAGATTTTTAATGATATATAGGCCTCAAGCAGATTCTTTACAGTTTAAATAAAGGTATACAGAGGGCTGTTTGTTTTGTCAATAGATAAAATATGACCTGAGATTTGTCCAGGGTTTTAAATTAAATCAATATACAGCCTTTGGCTTCAGCAACAACAGTGCCTCATCAGATAAAGACACTAACTGTAGCCTGGGTTTAACAATAATTATAGAAAGTACAAAAATATTAAGCTTAATTATCTGTAATTTGTGTCTTTTCTTAATATTACAGTGTTACATCATAACATTAATAGGTGTGAAATGATAAGAAATATTTCAAACATTCTTGCTGGTAGCAGGCTGTAAGCAATTGTTCCTGAATTTCACATTCAATCTAAAACTACAGAAAGGGTTTCAGGAGTATGTTTAGGTTTACAGTATTTGGCTCAGTTGTGAGTCGTGGGGGCCCAGTAACAGGACCTTGTGGAGATGCTTCTTCTCCTGGGGTGTGTCTGTAATGAGTTCTGTCAAGCAGTGAGCTGTGCGCTGCTACCAAACCCAACCTGAGCAGAGGCAAGGCCCATCTGTCAAGCAGAGACGATAAGCCTGGAGCCATCAAGAGACAAATTGCTCAGCTTCCCCACTGTGAGACCCTACGAGGCAGTCTTCTAAAGGCAAGCAGCAGAGATGCTTCTGATTCCTCATGCTACACGGGAAAAAGGAGGAGGAGAAGGGAAATATCAAGCACATTCATTTATGCAGATGGTGCCGATGGCCAGTCATTGCTCTGGTGGAGCAGCAGCAGCTGTACACAGAACTTCAGTGTCACTATAAACCAGAAAAAAGCAGGGAAAAAAAAAAAAATCAGGAAAGAAACATTATTTTTGTTTCTTTGCTTTCAAGCCGGAGGGTGAGCTTCTTTAATAAGTCACCCACACTTTCCTAATCCCATCACTTTGGTTTTCAAAAATAATGACAGCTGTTGGACTTTTCCCTATAGATAAAAAAAAAAAAAACAAACTTTAATATACAGACAGTGTTGAGAAGTTGAAAAATGATCAAAGGTAAAATATTTCAAACAATTTAAACATCTGCCTGAGAGTCAACATTAACCCCACCATCTATCATCATTATCATAATAGCATTACACCACTTTGAATAGTCATGTCAAAAAACAAATGATACTGGATGAACTAATTCAAAGTTCTGCCATGCTCACAAATATGCAAAAACCTTTGGCTACAAACAGTGCAGGATTGACAGGAACTCTGATAAGGTTCATTTCCCCAGCAAATTGACTCATTTGTGGAAGCTGCATTAAGTGCAACATCGGTTTTTACATGAATAAATATCAGGCTGGTCAACCAAGCGTCACGCAGCTATCATGCCAACTGTGACAACTCATTATAAATTGATTAGATATGCTAGGTGAGCCGGACTGTTTGGATCTTCAACTAAGAAAGATGAGTTGTAAAAGAGAAAATAAGGACAAGACAGAGGTAGCTTTCTAATTTTAACTCCTCAGCTGATGAGAGATGCAAGAGATGAAAACATTCACTCAGACACTAAGATGTGGGAATGAAGGTGGTTATGAGGCTATGACGAATGGGAAATGAAAATGAAGTTGTAGCTGTGTTAAACACAGTGGAGCTATCCTCTCCTGAATTCCCCACTAGATGAACACCAAGTCACAACACACACAGAGGAGAAAAGCCCTTTACAATTAATGATTCATTTATGACTGCAAATCATGTGAGATTTGTAGGAATTGTACGCAAGATCATTCCTTTTATTTATATAAATGACAACAGCAAAGTGCTTGCAGAGAGAATTGTACTGTACGTTTTTTGTATATTACATTCATTGTTATGCAAAAGAGCTTCTGCAAAGCAGGTTGAATTTGCAGTCAGTAAATTGCTTTCCAGAGCAGATTTTTTTTCTTGCCATCAAATGGACTGGTGATCATCTAAATCCATTCCACCTGAATTTGTTTTTCACAAAATGTCTCTTTTCCTCACTCATTCCCCCTTTACCAGGTTCTTTGTTTTAGACATTTCGCATAACACACCTAATTTAAATTCCCGCTATCAGGCAATTGTCTACGGCCAAATTAAAACTTAATAGAAATGTGTACTGGCTATAAAAAGACAAAGGTTTCCTGTTCTTTTTAAGTCCTAGCTGTAAGGCCAAATAATTTTTCTCTTCATTTTAACACATGCACATAGCAGGAAAGGCGGGTCTTAAATTATTTGAGAAGCAAAAGTGCAGTTACACCAGGGGAACAAATGTGGCTTAAAAAAAAAAAAAAGTCCTCCAGCTGTTACATTAGCTCACTTACTTTAAAGTAGGTACATTACAAGAAAAAACAAATCCAGTAGCAGCTCAAATATTATTTAAATATTCCAGATATATGCTAAAAAAAATCCTGATATCTTTAATGATTGAACAGATGGAGTTTTTTCAGTGACTTAGTGTCCATATTCACGTAAAAAGGTTGGCTGAAGAATGTGCTGGTGTTAAAAGCCAATTACCCCTGGCTGCTTTTGAAAGTACCCTCACTCTCAATCAGTAGCAACCTTGGGAATTGAACTAGCTAATTTTGCCCAACCTGGGCTGTAATTGTTTCAAATCAGCCTCATGCCTCAGCATCACTGCCAGACTAATTGCTCATGAGCGGGAAGATTAATCTACAGAAGCACATCTGTGGGACTTAATTTACGGGTCGCAGTGCCATGCCTTGTGGATCCATTAGACTCATTTGGTTTTCAATCCTGTACAGCATATGCAGCTAAACAAAGGTGAAACAATGGTGGGAAATTGCCAGGAAACAAGCAAAGACCCACACTGCTAAATATTTGCACATTGTCAGATTCAGACAGTGTCCAACACTCGTGTAGACCCGTGCACAGATATGTGTAAAAATGACAGTTCCAAAACACCAACATTCTTGAACATAAGCTTATGTGAGTGAGAGTAGTTTTTGAATTGGACATCAGACAGTACAACTGTACTCTTCCCCAAAATGAGCTGTCTCTTATCAAGTTCCTCCGTAAACACCTGCTAATGGAGGAGACAACTCAGCTAGGCTCAGACACAGTAAACAAATTCTTACAAAGCAGGAAAAGCGTCATTATGTGACAAACGTCAGCCCTCAACCAGAAGCCACTGAAAAAAGATCAGTGATTGGATTGTGAACCACTTTTAGGCTGAGAGAGGACAGGCCATTCGAGCTCTCTGAAGAGAAACAGTTGCAAGTTGCAAATTGGAAAGCCTTTGTGAGAAACGGCTCTGCCCTTTGTTGTCTCCTTCCTCCTCTCCTCAAAGAGCTGGCATGCAGATGTCTCCTCTCATTCCTCGTGCGTAATTACAAAGATGGGAGAAGAGCATAACAGGATAATTCTTGATATGGCATTGTACAGCAGGCGGCGCACACCCGGCAGCTGGCATGTTTTTAAATAGAATAACTCCACTTTCAAAGCAAAAGATTTAACACTGCACTCCTGTGCTGCAGCCACCTATTTCCTTTTGCTTATTCAATATGGCATACCAGACAGGATAATATGGTTGAAAACAATCAATGTGACCACCAGGTGTGGTGTTATATACCCTCAACTCCAGTTGTAGGGCCCTCCTGCTTTGCCTGGGTGCAGAGAGGAGACATGGGAATGAGCAGATAAGGATTCTTATCAGAACATGTGCAGGTGTTTAGTGGAGCAAGGCCATAACAGGATTCGTAACTTACTACTGGCTGGCAGGATTTCATTTGATGGCAGAAGTAGGAAAAGAAGTGCAGATGGATTGTGAGGTGGAGGTAGGGGTGGGAGTGAGCTGGTGGACTCGGTGTTATAATTGTGAATCCCCCCCAGAGTGCCGCAGTACAGCAAGTCTTTGACACCTGCTGGTGTGGTGATAAGAATTGAAAACCAATCACTCCAGCTACTCGCCAGCCCCAACTGGCATCTTGCTGCCTCTCAACTTGCTACTCAGGTATTTCTCTCAAATATAACTGGCTTTCTCTTATAGGTCAGCTCCCTCTGTAGGCTGACACCTTAGGATAGGAAAACCAGACATGAGAGGTGAGGATATAGGAGGAGAGACTACTAAAGGGCAAGAGAGATCCTCATTATTTTACAGTAAACCCAAGTAAAGGGTATATACCACATTCAGAACCACTCAGCATTTTAAAAAAGCTATCCATCTATCCATCATCTTCCACTTATCCAATTCACGGTCGCTGAAGGGCTGGAGCCTATCCCAACTGTCATAGCAGAAAAGGAAGGGTGCACACTGAATGGGTCGCCAGTCTAACAAATAAAGACAGACAAGCATTCATGCCTATGGCCAATTTAGAATCACTAATTAACCTAAGCTCATGAATATCCTTAGACTGTGGGAGGAAGATGGAGAACCTGGAGAGAACCAACACAAGCACTGGGAGAACATGCAAACTCCACACAGTTGACCCATGGATTCAAACCCAGGACCTTCTCGTTCTGAGGCAACATGCTGCCCTGTTATTAAAAAAAGAATCAGCTTTTTCTTAAGACCAAAACAAATGGACAGGTCTTGCCCTCTCTTGTTCTTTCCAACTAGAAAGACTGTGTACATGAGAAAAAATTTAACCAGTGCTACCATTGCAAAACACATTAAATGGTTGTGATATGCTACACTAAGCACACCCACCATTGCTGGTGGCAACTGTATGGCAATTATTCCTCCGCCACCCCTAAAAAGAAAACTGTCTGCTTTATAAAAACAGGTAAAATCAAACCTATTGTACTGATGACAGGAGAGCAGTTTTTATTGCACTGATGCAAGCATATTGTCGTTGTGAAACATTGTGCGTGCAGAGTAGAGGGCTAACCTGGGGAAACATGCTTATGAAACTTTAATTTGAGACAAAGTCACCAAATTTAAGTGGTTTTGAAAATAAACAGTTTAAATGTGGAAAGAGCAGTTATAGCTCTCTCTCCCCAATTATTTGGGGTCAGCTGCTTTTTTCTTCCAAAATAACTGCGCAGGGTTTATTTCATGCAAACAAACAATGGCTGAGAGTAGCAAGACTTGCCCATAAAGACTCTATATTAATTAAAGACAACTCGTTATCTTCACTCTGCTCTGTGTGTTTCACTGAGTAAAGTGTACACATAAATAAGATAAATAAAATAATTGGTTTTGATGTAATACTTTGTTTTTTAGGGCAATGGCTGAACACTCTGTGCTACCATCTCACCACAAATGTGGTATGGAAGGTCACTCCCTTAGTCTCTTTATAAATGGAAAGAGAGCCAACAGCTTCCATATGAGGGACTCACAGGGCCTCACATGCATGTGAGGCAGGACCAACTACCAAAACTTAAAAGTAGAAACATAACCCACAGAGGGATTGTGACTTCATTCTGTGCTGAGGATGCCATTACTCTACTATGCCTCTAGTTGTTTGATGCTAAATTGATTCAAAGTCTCATATATAAATCCTTAAAGAGTAGAGGTGGCCTTTGTCTATGTGAGCAAAATCCTACAAGTCTAAAAATGCAAAAGGCTGTGTGGGGCAGAAGTTCCTTGTGCCATTACAGACTGCCATTTCAAACTAACTTTATCACCCACAGAGGTCAAGGACATGCAGTCTGCCTCTGAGTGAGTCCTCAGACTCTCCCGAGAGAGCGTTTCTCATTAGTCTGATTCTAGCTGAGGATTATAATGTGAATCCTTTGGATAAATCTTTGCTCGTCACGGAGAGACCATCAGCTGTTCCAGTCAACCAGTGCCAAGTCTTGAATTATTCATTTCCTGTTTACAGCAGGCGACAGGTGCGTGACCTCTGTGATGAGTGCCCTGGTGTCTGAGAGAAGAAGTGACAAGGGAAGGAAAGGAGGGGGAAAGGAAGCCTCGGAGGGACAGAACTAGAGATGAGGAGGACAGGGTGTGTGTGTGAGTGAGTGAGTGAGTGAGTGAGTGAGTGAGAGAGAGAGAGAGAGAGAGAGAGAGAGAGAGAGAGAGAGAGAGAGAGAGAGAGAGAGAGAGAGGAAACTGACAATTTGTAAGAACAGGTGCATAGTGAGATTTGGAGCTGGTTTTGCTTTTCAAGCTATCACATTTTTTCATGCTT
>VUQS01012532.1:12383-31375 GCA_015108495.1 Heterochromis multidens
CCCACTTTCCCCCCCCCCCCCCCCCCCTCTCTCTCATGCAGCATACAATGTAGTTAAGGACCACAGTGGTAATGCATCAAGTGCTGTCACTAAATATCCCTACTCTAAGCACATTTCAAGAGCGTGCAATCTCTTCCCTCCCAAATGCTAGGGTGACTTTCAGCAATAATTTGGCAACTTGTGCAGACCACAAACAACTTTTCTTTAAATGGTGAACTTTGCAGGAGTCACATCACTGACAGTAATCCTCTGAGGTGAGGTCATTAAAGCAGATATGCAAATCGGTCCGTCAATGGAGGTTCCGCCATCGCAACGCTTGGTTTCTTTAACTTTCTAAAGGCCTAAAGAATGCACCGTGGCATGCTTTACTTTCACGCCAACTATTCATCATGATGTCTGGCTATTCTCATGGGAGGAAAGGGAAAATGTAGTCAGAGAGAAAACAGGTGAAAGAGAGTACAGCAGACAATAGCCAGACAGGCTGTGTGTTAATAGTAACAGATTAGAGGGCAGCAATTATGTAAAGTAAATATGACATGGAACCGATCCGTTGAGCCCAGGGAACTGTGGGTAGTTTGTCAGGCTGCATTAACCTTCACGTGTTTGCTCTGATGTGTTGAAACAGGCGACTCGGCCATGCTGTTTGCCACATCAAATGTTATAATTCCTAAGGTCATCTTCTGAGCCACTGTCGGCATCTACAAGTAAAATGATGAAATATTATAAGCGCAGGCCTGTGCATCGACTTCCCCTCCATATCTCTCATATCTTAGAGGAGTAATTTTTACAGATGGAGAGGAGTCGTCTCGATTGCCCCTTAACAATCTATAAAACTGTTTAGGGGCAGTATTCAAGCGGCATTATCCCTAAAGGAGGCAGTTCTCATCACACAGAATATTAAATTCTCCACAGGAATAATGAAAGGGGAAATTACTTAAGGATAGGAACACAGAGTGGCAGTGTTGTGTACATAGTTCTTCTAATATTTCTGAATTAATTAGATCATTTTGAGCTCCAAGCACAGAAAAGAAAAAAATAAATAAATAAAATCAGAATTTCCAGCACTCTGCCGCATCAGAAATTGTAGTCACCTGCTTTGATTACTGGGCTTGAAGCAGCAATAAAGTTTAAAGCTGAGGTATTTGGCTAAAGCCTCAATAAGAGGGGTCACAGCAGAAAAGCCTAAATATCTCAGTGCTAGATGCGTAATCACCTGCCACATTATGGCAAAGCGTGTACAAGACAACTACAGTGGGTTATTGCTTTTCTCTGTAGAGCTGTGTAAAATATGTCAACAGCCTAATATTCACCAGGTCTGTTCTGACTCCAGGTGTGTTTCTGAAGACTGTAAACACAACACACTTCATTTATCAGGATGCTGCTGCAGTCACCAGAACATTAGTCATATAGATTGTTATGTCTTATTCAGAAAAGTCAATTTCAGTTATTATCAGTGCCTTGAAAAAAGATAATACAAGCTGTACTCATGTTCTGGTGCCCTGCTACAAAAACACATGTTCAATATCACCCAATAAGTGTCACTGTAATGCATTTACAGGCTTACACAAGAAACACAGACTGTGTCTCTGCTGTTTGAAGCCATTCTTCGTTGCTATGTGACCCAATGCAAAGCCAATATGAATATATTGATCGCTTAAACATTTTTTTAAGAAATACACTTGTGACTACACATCTAATAACGTTTTAATTCTATTATTTTAATTTTGTTGGAAGTATGTCTTATGATTCATAAGAACAAGAAGGGTTTCAGTGGGAATAGTTCACCACTCAGGCTTGAAGTGGTGAAGATCTGCACTGCTTTACTATTCCAGTCCTTGTCAGACATGGAATATGAAACAGAAAATGGCCTCAACTGCTGCAGTTCCTCAATAGCACTCAGGACAATAGCCATAAATCAATTTAGCTGGACAGATATTCTTGTCCTTCTGGACTATCATATGGACCAGATGCATGTTTTTGCAGATTGAGTTTAGTCTGATCCCTGCCAGAGCGAAATCAGATCAACATTTCTCTCTGGCTCGTGCTAAGTGCTAAGACAAGTCATAATGCCACATTGCTGAGCCACATGGAAAGTTGAAAATAAACCAGCTGATGTCTAAACTGTTGTGTTTAATTAAAAGAACTTCTTGTTGGTCCTAAAATTGTGCTAATCCTAAAAACCAAAATCAATTTGCACACTGCACATCCATATCACATTTTTGCCAGGCAACAGGCTCTTTCCTCTAACACCAAAAACACATCTAGAAGGTTATGGTATTTGTCTGTACCATGAGGCTTCGAGGTTCTGAACAACTGCGTAACACCTGACCTTTCTAGAGGCCTCTTTTGAGGTAAACAAAAGGTTCTTCTGATGAACTTTCTCCATCTTCTGCTCCTGAGGCTTAAACCACAAATGTGGTACAGTTCAGTGTATTTCAAACCTGATTTATTAGTTGATTAAGCAGACCATTTTTGTAGGTAGCATACACTTTATATGAGGCTCTTAGGCTTTTTTATAGCAATATATTTTTGGATAAATTCAATTTTTGGATCCAAACCATCCCTCAAGACACTGATGGACAGAAAGGTTAGATGTGACTGAGATTTGATGGGAGATAATTATGTTATTACTGCTATAATTACTGAAAAAATGGTTTAACAGCGTCAAAAGAAGAAATAAAATACTTTTTGTATATTTTTCCTAAGAGTCTCACAGATCTAAGACCATCAAAATCCTTAACAAATATATTAAATAAATAAATAAATAACGTGAAACATAATACCCTTTAAAGGACACCAGGTGAGTTTTGCAAACTCATCTTTATCATCATTTAAATTTAGGTCATTTAAGATCATTTAAATTATTTCTCTCCGAAAACGGACTATTGAGAAATGCATACATCTTACATTTGTAGCCTACCCATTAGACCAGTACATTTGCTAAGCATACAGGATATAACGCATAATCAAAATATTGCCTAACTCATTTGTTTCAACGTACTAATGGAGAAGAGGGGCTGGGCGCCAGGTAGGTTTCGGCTTCGCATCTTGTCAAAGGACTCGGTACAGCATGCAGACCAAATTAGACACCATTACTAATCAAGGGCCACCGATCCTGTCGCTTATTTAAATTACGCGGATCTATTTAGAGTCAAAGCAAATGGGAGAAATCTAACTGCACACTGACCTGCATGAAGCTTCTTCGAGTCTGTCCGAAGCAGCGGCACATAAACTTCCAACGGTGCGCTTTAGTCCAAACTTGCAGGAAGCAGAGGGCTGAGTGCGTTGTGGTGCGTTTCTTGCAATAACCGCGTTTGCAATTTGGCACACAGTGAATTCTTCAGAGGCACCTCTTTCACTACTCCACAGAAATCTCTCGCCTTGATTAGAGGCTGAAACCGACTTGCACGGCTCAGAATAGCCGACTTGTGCGTGGACGTTGTGCTGCTGCGTGGTGGAGCAAGGAGCTTCAGCTGGCAGCTCCGCGCGAGAAACGTGTTTCTGCCTAGAAATCTTCCCAGTAGTCCCGGTGGCTCAGCTCAAGCAATACTTCCGACAATGCAGTTGTCCCCTCTCAGGAGGTAACACGGTTATATTTTTTCCTGTCGCCAAGCACTTGCGCTGGATGTTTAAAAGCAGAAAACTCACTCGGTGGGGATGCGGAGTCTTGCCAACCGCTCTGCTGCTCCGTTGTCCGATATGCACTTGTCAGCTGATAAACTGCGCATCCCGTCGCTTCCCTCAGCCTCGCCTCTGGTCTGCCTATCAGGAACGGTTTAGGCCGTAGGGGTCAACCACACGGGTGAGAAGCAACAAGCACACAGCGCACCTGTGAAGAAAATTAGTCCCATTATTAGAAAAATAGAACGTTTACCTCAAACGATATTGTAATAACCAAAACTACCTTTGATACACTGCTATGCGTTTATTGCTGCCACTTAAATAAGTTCCAGTTTATATGCAAGCTAGAAATATTTATTCCTCAATTTGATTCTGAAAGAGCTGAGGCGGATTTACTCAGAGACAGCTTCAAGTCAACCCACCTGCCTGTTTTCCTTCAGCCTGCTCTCTCCTCTTCTCTTTTGTATTGAGAAGCTGTTCATTAAGCTTACCTATGGCCGGGCGCGCGCTGCCACATAATTGGCTAACTCACAAGTCTCAATTTCTCACCTTCAGTGTGACTGACAAAAGGAAAGGCAGAGTGATGTAAATAAATGTGAAATTTCTCACAGAAGACTAGCAGCTAAGGGTTATTCAAGCTGTTAAACTGTTGGGTAAACAAGAAGGCCATAACGACGACGCTTGGTGTTCAAATTAAAATGTTGCTGTTAAGTCTGGCTGTCGAATAAAGATTGATTCATATTGTTTTGCTCCATCCACCATCTGTGGTGGAATTGATCAACTGCAGCAGAGCTATGCAATAAATATGCACAATTTGAGTTCAGTCAGCCTAAACCACCTCGAAGAAAGGTTATTCTAATGCATTTTGTCTCCACATCTTTCATATGAACCTTCAATAAAATATGAGCATGCTTTGTGCATGCTTTCATAGAGCTTTAGTTGCTGATTGTATAGACAGAACTGAAGTCCTTCACCGCTTTGTAAGTGTGAAAACTTCATCTTGATGAGCTCCAATTACAGAGATAAGTACACTTGCCTCCCAGCCATTCTCCATCCTGCTAAAACCAAAACCACATTTACTTTGAATTAGCTTTGTGATGTATGAAAACATATAAGACACTATCTGATAGGCTTCAAATGGTAGCATTTAGAGGATATACCACGGAAAGCAGAGTTTCATTAATTACAAAAGCAATGCCCACTAATCCCACTAGAAAGGCATTTTGAGGCTGAGTCGTTTTGGTTCTGAGGGAGAGAGAAGAGAGAAAGACAAACAATACCAATGGTAGATCACAGACCTTCAAACTATGGTCTGCAGGCCCCACAGCTCAATAGGGGGCCCACTACTGCAGCTCTGACTGGGCATTTTTTTTTAATCCCCTTCCTGAATTTACCCCACGTCTGACCACATGCAGTGATGAAGTTATCACTGAGGACAGCTTTTCTCCAAGCAAAATCAGCCCTAGCCTTCGATGCTTGATTCTTCTATTATACCCGGGAGCACATCAAAAACTTGCCTCCATCAAATGGCATTATCTGCATGAAAGGCAACTGCCCAACAATCTATCTCCCACTCTGCCATTCTATCTTCAGTCAAGGGCATGCAAAAAAAAAGAGAGGAAAGAAAGGACACAAAAAAGGAGAGGAATTCTTGTAAGGGCTGCTGAAGCCAATACCCCTCCTTCTTTTCCCTGCTTCAAGTCAAACTACTTTTTTCCCGCTTCTGTAATATTCTTGGGGGCTTTTCAGAGAGACTGTACGTGGAAGTTAGTTACTAAGCAACATATTCACACATTTCATCCACATGAAGGTTCTTTTAAGTTCAGTACACCAGAGGGTTAATGATAGATTAAAAGTCCTTCACTTTCTTGAACCAAAGAAAATAGCTTGTTCAGTTTCACAAAAATGTTCTTTTACTATGACTTGAATTAACTTTACATCCTTAACAGAAATTTCCCATACCTCAGACAAAGCTTTATTTTCTCCTAGTCACACACAGTGCGTGTCAGTGCAGTCAACTGTGCCCTCTATTGGAGGCCAGTCACTTTCAACATCCAAATTCAAACACAAATGCACAGAGTGTTTTACATGATGAAAAGAGCATTAAACAAATCTGAAATTAACTTAATAGGACGAAAACTCAATCAAAGAAAGTGCTTCATACCATACCAAATAAATGACCCACACACAATATCGATCAGCAGCTTCTCAGTAGGATACAGTTTTATCAGTATGAACATGAAATGCCTGATTCTTGTAGTGTATTTTTTAGATTCATAGATTAAAGTTACCATTAGTCGCTAAAATTACACAGATGTGGTAGACACACACAGAATTGTTATTTGCTGCATTTGCTTCCAAGACTACGTGAGGCTTGCAGGTTGTGTGCTGCAATATACAAAACATGAACCAGAAACTTCACTACTGAAGCCCAAGAGCATAGCATACATTAAAGAATAAAACACCATATCTCTCTTCAGTCCTGTATGTTTTACATATGTACAGAATCAGCAGAGAAAACAGATGGGCCACACCACGGGGACAGAGAGACCTGTGGACATAATAAAAAGCAGCATTGACAAATTATGCATACACTCCCTTACCCATCCTATGTATGCAGGAATTTGTCCCCAAGGGGTTAGATAGTGAGGCTGATGTGTTTGAAACTGTGTCTTGTCTTGTCCGATGTGTTTTAAAAAGCAAAAGTAACAATGGATGTGCTCTCTATATGTGCGCAGTACATTATATTCACACTGTAAAGGCTATTGCCTTTTGTTAGTCCAGTATTGTGTTCCACACACTAAACGGACATGTATAAAGGGATTGGACAGAACTTCTCTTTTCATGTGGAAATGAATCCCTTCCAAAGGGACAAAACAGCTTTCACCCTTGGTTATACCGTGAGGACTTTAGGGAAGCACCTTTTTTATATCTGAGGGAAAAGAAAATGGAAAAAAAAAAACAAATATTTTAATGCACAAATACAAATTTATGTCGCATAATATGAATGTTTTTTAAATTTAGTGTTAAAATGAAAAGGAAGTGTTAGACTGTGCAAATGAATCTCATATTTATTCAGAGGTGTGACATCTTTCACTCACCTAGAGTAAAGGAGGACAGTGATGGAAGCCTCTTTCTGCCAAGCTTTCAAATCTCAGAGGAGATTTTGAAACAAGGTGGGAGGGCTTTGGTGTTCTTCTGTCTATTGATTATGGTTGGTCCCTTCAGTACAACCAAGTCGAATTAGGAAAATGCCAGGAAACCACACAATCAGAAAGCAAATTTAATTGAAATAAAAGGTATAAATATTTTTTTAAAAATCACAACTTTAGCCTTCCCATATCTTATAATTTGGAATCATGATAAGCATGTGTGCATTTTCCTGTATATGCAATCTTAAATAATCTTAAATAACCAGCTCTTGGACTTTTGGGTAACAGATTTCTTATCTTAAAATTTTCCCAGAAGAAAAAAAAAAAAATCTACTTTTAAATTTAAATTTATTTTGAATTAAATTGACCACTATTTAAATTTTGAGTAAAGAGAAGTTGACTTTGGTTGAAAATGGACAGTAAAATGGAACACCTTTTGAAATATCAGACAGGCTCAGCGTCATTCTCAATTTTTTAGATGGATGGACAACCTCAAAGGCAAAAGACCTGTGGCAACTTAAAGCTGCTGGTGGAAGACCTTGTGAGCTGCATTCATTTAATTTAAAAAGATTAACTGGTAAGCAAGGAGGGCAGCCTCGAGAGATAAAAGATACCTTTTTTTGGGGTATGAGGCAGACATTTGAAGAATAGGCATGGGGCTGTTTTATTTTCTTTGAGTATTATATTAACCCATTTAATCCCAATTATTTTCCAGACATTAAAATATTTAAATCATGTGTCATTGGTAACCCTTTGGAATAATCAAGAATAGTTTTTTTTTTTTTAAATATATACATATATGTGGAAAAGAAGAAGAAAAAGTGTGTTTTATGACCAGTCACAATTGTGATCAATAACATATTTACTCATGCTGCAAACACACCAAACAAGTTTGAGTAATTGCAAATGCATATAACATTACTAGACACCATAAAGATATTTACCCTCTGTTTATTTTAATATACTTTACTAACGTTTCTTTGGGAGCTTTGAGGCAGCCGTCCTCTTCTCAGAGTGCAACCAGGAAGTAAACAGCTCTGGTTATATACTAAACATGTGACACTGCACACATTTTTTCCAAACATTGTATTATTAAAGTATTTACTGAAAAATGCATTGAAAAATCACTCAACAACATTTTAGAGCCTTATAAATAAAACTTTTTTGTACGGTCACTATGAACTGGGTTAAGGTTGCCAGATTCAGTAACAAACTTTGTAAGATTTCAAAAGATTGTTAAGATTGCAAAGGTCACCAAAGCAGATTTTTTTTGTGATTTATTTCAGTGGATTCTTTGTAAAGTTTAGCAAAGTGAAAAGTTTACTTTTAAAACTTTTATTTTAGTTTGTTTTGGTCTAAAAACTGTCTTAAAGTATTAGGATTTTAAATGGTGGGCTGTGGTGTTACATTAACAACACTGTCTTTCTACAAGAAGCTTGAAAGATCTTCATAATTTTTTGTTTGTTTTGTGTGTGTGTGTGTTTTTTTTTTTTTAAATTAATATCCTCATTTGCGTCGCATAATTGTTATTTTTGTCCTATCTTTGAAGTTAAGCTGCTGTTGTACTGCTGAGAACACCTGTCAATCTAACATGTCCGCTGCTGTAATGACTTTGTTTCTGGGACTTTATTTTCTTCTGCATATATATATATATATATATATATGTATATAAACACATTTTTTTTAATTAATACAATGTAATTATCATTATTTGCATTACCTTACCCATGGTAATCCACCGTGTACAATCCACCGTTTTAAAGGATCATTTTAGTTGCACTCTTGATTACATTTCAAATCTTTTCACTGTCTTCAGCTCATTTTTACTGGCATCAGTGTTTATACATCAGCTGACATCCTTCAGTTTATGCACTTGAACTGACTTCAGTTTCATTTAGGATTCACACATCAGACACCTCCAGCTCAATTTACAACTCCCAAATCTTCAACAAACTCCTTTTTAGCACTTGCACATAAACAGCTATTTTTTCACAGTTTAAACATAAACCTGAACTTCAACTTCAGTGCTTAAAATTTTCACTGATGAAATGTGAAGATTTTTGGTTACCAGCCCCCTCACAGCAGGAGTCAAGGGTTCAGAATTTTCCTTCATAACCCAATCCTTTTATTTTTCAGTTGCACTTATTAAATCAATAGTTATTTTTATTTCTCCTTTACAGAGATTTTTACTATTAATTTTACCATTAATCATTAGCAATTAAACTGATGATTATTTTCCACGATTAATCAAATTATCATTCTAGCTACTGAATTACAGAAAGTGAAAAACAATTCCACCTGTTTCCTATGTCTGACCAACACTCACAAATGCAAAAATATTAATTTACAATGCAATGCAATGCATTTACAATACAACTAATGCCATATTGACTGCCATACTGGCCACTACTGAAAGAAAATGCCAAACTCAGTAGATAATTCTTGGTTAATTCCATATAAATAAAGTGAAATGGACCAATCACTGATTAATCATAATTAATCATTATTAGAATTCTGTCAGCAACAAAACCTCAAGAATTATATACACATTCATATATATATGTTTGTAGAATGCAGCAGATATTCTTGAATTTATTTTTCCTTTTAAATTTTAAATAAGGAATACTAAAGAAAATACTAAAAACATATAACTTATTAAATTAACATTTCACATGTGAAAACCTATAGCCCCTTTACAATTATAAAAAAAAAAATAGCAACCACACAAGTACAATTTAATACCATAATTTTACAGTGTAGTAACTTGAACTAACATGTATGAATGAAAGTGATGTTTTATGTATAATTATATGTTAATTTGTGTGTGTGTGTGTGTGTGTGTGTGTGATAAAATTAATCATTTTGAACAAAGTTTTAGAATTGAAAAGTTTTTGCAATTCAATAAAAAAGAGCCTGCTTAAAAATGAATGAGATACATAGTAAACAGAGAAATATTACTGTTACTCTGTGCAAAATAAATGGTACCTAAACAGTGCTTTTCTACTCTTACTGAGCACTCAAAGCCTTTTTACACTACAAGCCAACATTCACCCATTCACACACACATTGCTACTTATTCTAGGCCTTTTTTAATCTTTCACACTCACGCTTACATCCCAGTGGATGCATTATGGGACAATTTGCGGTTTCTTCTTGCCCAAGGACACCTCATCACATAGACTGGAGTAGCTGGCGATCAAACCGTCGACCTCTTGATTAGTAGAAAAACCATTCTACGTCTGGAGCCACAACCGCACCAAATAAGAACAATTTTTGCGTGAAAATCTGCACTTTATTTAACCAAATACCTTGTATCAATGACACATCTGGCATTTGTAACAAACTAAACAACTGGAAAATTCAGCATAAGATGGGGCAGGCATATTGCTCCAGTGAATGACAGTGACCAATGAGGTATCCATGAGTATAGCCTGAGCAGGCGTGGCAATGCCGCTATGGACCACATATCTGATGGTGTTGATGGGCCTGAAGCAGCTGAAAAATGAGAGAGATTAACACAAAGGTCAGCCCCACCATTTGTTTCTTTTAACCTGCTTCAGTTCTGAACCTAGTTACACTTCCAGGCTTATTACTGTGACACACAGGGCCACGGACCTTATCTTGTGTGCCTGAACAAGTGTTGGGTATTAGGGGAAAGAGAGAGAGCAGTTGACCCTCTATTGTCTCTGGGTTTATTCATATTTCCCCGTCACAGTCATGGGCCTGAGCTGAACTCCTCCTCCTTTTACAACATCAACGTGTCAGAGACAAAACATCACACCACAGGCACGCAGAAACACACATACACACACACACACTTAGACAGAATGTCACTGTGATGTAGGTTCATCACCTCGATCAAGAATGCCGCAGCTCATCCTTACAGGGAGGGAGTGAACACACACACACACACACACACACACACACACACACACACACACAGCTACATCTCAGTTTGTCATCTGGGCATACTAAGATGTACATGTCTCTACAGCATTCATCCCTTGACAGTGTGGCTCCACTGACATTTAACCAAAGCAAAACAAATTCCACTCATGAGTGCGTTTTCAGTACACATGGAGAAAAAAAAAGTGTAAAACGATACCCAGAGTAATCTGAGTGTAAAAAGTCCCCTGATAATAAATACAGGGAGGATGGAAGCAGCAGAACAATGCTTACTCGCTCGCTGGCTGGTGATATTTGTGCCTGCAAATGAGGCCGTTTTGTTGCAAATAACGATGCGGCTTTCCACAGTTTACAGGCTAATTTGAAAAGGGACCATTGTGAAGCACGACCCACTAGGAACCGAGTGGTTTTATTCCTCATCAGAGGTTTGGTTTTGAAAGAAATGGCTTCCCTAAACCGCTTGTTACTTTTACATGTCTGGGTCCATTTATATGAACAGTCCCTGTTGTGTAATTTTTCCAGTTGCCCCTCTCCCTTTTTGCCCCCCCATATCTCTCTCTCTCTTTTTTTCTTCAACACCATATGCGAGACAGCGACGCAGCATGTCTCGGGATGGAAAATTGATTATAAATAGATGATGTGAGGGATCCACAGTAATGATGGCGGAGAGTGTTCTGTCCCACGATGTCACCACAAGCTATCAGCTGCCACGGTGCTGCACTTTGATGCCGCCCAGCGCATATTCTTACGCTTTGACGCTGGTAAGTCTATCTGCCTCCAGAGAGCTCGCCTGGGGGTCAGCTAATGGGACCACTGCCATCCTCCCTCTTTGCTTTGGAAAAGCACCCCCCCCCCAACCCGCCCTTTTTTTCTCTCTCTCTTTCCTGAAGACTTGGTTACAATAACCCCAGCTCTCACAAACCAAGATGGGCTGGAGCTCTGGCTGTGTAAAGAGACAGAGTAAAGGTGTAAGTAACCAGCCCCGCGCCTTCAGAGCCAACACAAACTGACTCACACCTTGGAATCTTTCAATTTGCCTGTAATAAATTGCAGTAGGAAGCAATCGCGTCGCCGATGTGCTGAGAGGGTTGAAATTGAAACCTATGCAGGGACAGTGGCACACTCTCAAAGAGAACAGCGCCATATAGTCTTGGCTTTGACTAGTTGAAGAAATGGAAACAATTCCTGAATCTCTGCCTCTCTTTCTCTCTGTGTGTCTCTCGAGAATGCCCATGTTCTCCGGGCCACGAAAAAATGTTTGTTAGGCCGAGCACGCTCGCCAACTGATACGCCTCTAGATTAACGTGTCAAGTCGCTACCTCGGCTTGCATATTTTCTTGCAAAAAAATAAAAAATACAATTGACAGGGGCAGCAGCAGTAGCATCCAGTCTGGCAATTATAGAGGCAACAAAACCGCTTTCAGGCGGAGACTGCTGGATAAACAGCCGCAGGAAATCTTTGCAATATTTAAAATATGCATGAATACACACACATGCAGCACATTTCTATACATGTATCCTTTCAGTTATGTGGCCCGGGTCAGTTGACGTAGTAATGCAGCGCTAATATCAGTTTGCTCTTGTTCCAACCTCCCCTCTTTTTCTGCTGCATTAGTGCCCAGCTGAGTGGTGGTCAGCTCTGTTTACTCTAACTGCAGGTGGCATCGGTGACATGCATTAGTTCCCCTCTGCCCCCGGAACGGAGGAGCAAATGTGAGCGCCCCTGGAGCGCCAGCGTGGGGCCTCAGGCATAACTGGATAAAGGCTGTTGGAGGGCCTCGTCTGAGCCACAAGTGAAATGCAGGCCGAACCTAATAAGAGTCCAATCCACAGCCATGTAGACTATATCAAAACAAGGGCTCTGACTATGAAGTGCTTTCTGTTTTTGCAGGTAATTTGGCCTCCGATCGGCCTAAACTCATGTTGTTCTGTTACATTCCCTCACGCTCCCTGTCCCGTGCTCTCTTTTATGCTCTGGCTCGCTGCTTTTACGAGACAAAAACAGGCATTTGCTGACATTACAAATTACAATCTCTCACAATAAAGCATGGTCTGAGCTGAGAGCTGATTTGAAATTAATAATACTGTCAGTAACATCTTGCTTTTCAGAGGCAGATCTTTTTTTTGTGTGTGTGTGTGTGTGTGTGTGTGTGTGTGTGGCTTTCTCACAAAAACAACTTGCTTATAAAGCGTCAATAAAGCCTTGTTTAATAAAAGAAAGAGATTGGCAGATCCTTGTTTGCTCATGCAGCGTGTGGGTATCAGATAACGCCGTGCGTGTTTTATTGGGTGATGGACAAATAAAGAATAGGAGAGCAACATTTTGGAAGACAGACACTGGTCTAAAAGCCTCCATTCATCCCTGAGTCATGTTTCACCAGGGCCTGCAATTTCAGGTTGGACCGTAATCTCCTCCAGATGCCCTCGCAGGGGAAAACAACATCTCCGCCCGCCAACACCGCAAAAGCAAGAGCAGGACCTTGATAACGTAATTGATTTGCAAGTTTCTCTTCTCACTGTTTTGACTCTGCATCCGCGTATTTACTCACGCGTCCACTCTGTTTGGTTTCTCCTGTCCTCACTTTCTAGTCCTGATCAAAACAGCGTCTCCTTCCAGTCATCAGCTTCTGCCTGCGCGCTCGCCTGTTCCTGCTGCACGGGAAGAACAAGGGAAATATATGCATAACCCTCCGCTGACATGGCGTCTCATTTGATGTGGGATTCGCAAACAGATGCCCCCGTCTCTCTCCGTCATTATTGAGGATATTAAAGCGCTGCCTCTCTCTCTCTCTCTTTGTCTCTCTGACTCCTTAATACAAACACTCACGCCATCATTTGCAAAAGCCAATTCCATTTCCTGTTTTAGAAACCGGCTTTGTAGCTTTCTCCTGGTTTTTCGGAAAACAAATATCAACTGAAACTTCTAAAAGGAACTTTTCGATTATGTGAGAGATGGCAGCGCAGTTTGTGGGGCTGCAAATAATGACGATTTTATTGCTAATAATAACATTGCTTTTCCGGGGAATAAAGAAACGGCTCCTTGTTTTGTAACCAAGATAGTAAGATATACCATTTACAGAAAGCAGAAAATCTTCTCGTTTAAGAAGCTGAAATTAGTGAGTTTTGCTTTTTTTTTTCTTAATGAATGCTTTAGGAGAAAAGTTTCATACTTTGGAAAGAGTTAGATGAAAAGCCACAGCATGAAGATCAGAAAGAGCAAGAATGTTCAGTCAAGAGAACGTCTAAAGCTTACTAATTATACTTCTTCCTATAACATCACTGTAACAACTTCACTGGCTATTTTCAAGTTTGATTAAATGGCCGACACGTCAGCTCAGCAGAAACAGCTAGTGTTGCTCTATCCAAAGGTAACAGAATTTGCTCACTAGTACCTCTGAAGCTCACATATTAATAGATTCTATCATGTTGGTAAATGTGAGGGATAGCTGAGAGGAAGCGACTTCAAACGGTTTCTCTTTTTCCTTTACAGCAGAGGCTCAATGCAGCATCTTTACCTTGCAGGTCAGTTTGGCCTGTACTTAAGAAAAATTCAGCCTCAGAAAAAAAAATGAACTAGAGGAACAAAGTGAAAAATAACTGGGAATCTTCAGCCTAATGATGACAATCCAAAATTAAATGTAGGTAAGGAAACAGCTCTGCAATGCGCTATAACCCATTTCAATCGGGCCACTGTGGCCTCTCCACCAACACAGCCTGACAAACTATGAATCTCAAAAGGAGCTGCAGCTCCTGCATCTATAGTCAGTACCTCCTCCTCCTAATCTGGGATTAAATTATAGCAGTGCTTAAACATGTACTCACAATAGAATGATAACAGTGCAAAAACATATCTAGACCTCACATGGAACATTCCCTCAAGAACCACACCATAAAAGGAGCCCCAAAGGTCAGTACACCTTCCTAGTACATCAGCGATTTTGGTCCATATTGACATGACAGCATCACACAGTTGCTGCAGATTTGTCAGCTGCACACCCATGATGAGAATCTCCCCTTCCACCACATCCCAAAGGTGCTCTGTTGGATTGAGATCTGGTGACTGTGGAGGCCAAGAGCTGGATGACATGGTGCATTATCCTGCTGCAAGCAGTCATCAGAAGATGAGTATACTGTGATCATTAAGGGATGGACATAGCAGCAGCAATACTCAGGCAGGCTGTGGAGTTTAAACAATGTTCAGTTTGTACTAAGGGACCAAAAGTGTGCAAAGAAAATATCCCCCACACCATTACTCCACCAGCAGCCTGAACTGCTGATACAAAGCAGGATGGATCTATGCTTTCATGTTGTTCATGCCAAATTCTGACCCTACCATCCAAATGTTGCAGCAGAAATCGAGACTCATCAGACCAGGCAATGTTTTTCCAATCTTCTGTTGTCCAATTTTGGTGAGTCAGTGTGAATTGTAGTCTTCTGCTGCTATAGCCCATCAGCTTCAAGGTTGCATACTTTGGTTGTAACAAGTGGTTATTTGAGTTACTGTTGCCTTCCTATCAGCTCAAAGCAGTCTGGCCATTCGCCTCTGAACTCTGGCCCTGTCTGGCACTGTCGCTCACTGGATATTTTCTCTTTTTCAGATCAATCTCTGTAAACCCTAGAGATGGTTGTGTGGGAAAATCCCAACAGATTTATGAACAGTTTATGAAATACTCAAACTGCCCGTCTGGCATCAACAGCCATGTCGCGTCCAAACTCATTTAAATCACATTTCTTCCCCATTCTGAATCCTACCATTTGATTGGCTGATTAGATATTCACATTGACATGGACCTAATAAAGTGGCTGGTGAGTGTATGTCACATGACAAGTTATTTAGCTAATTTTTTACAAAAATGAAAGCTAACTTAGCAGAAAGACTAGAAACAGATAGTATACTCTTAAACAGTTTAAGATAGTAGTGAAATGAAGCCTCTTCTTTCAGCTGCTACCTTTAGGGATCGCCACAGCGAATCATCTATGTCCAACTCACCCTCTGTGGTCTTCCTCTTTTCCTCCTGCCTGGCAGCTCCATCTTCAACATCTTTCATCCGTCCAATATACCCACTATCCCTCCTCCGCACATGTCCAAACCATCTCATCTCAGCCTTGCCTCTCTAAGTTTGTCTCCAACCTGCTCAACCTGAGCTGTCCCTCTAATATACTCATTTCTAATCCTGTCCATCCTGATGACTCCCAATGAAAATCTTAACATCTTCAGCTTTGCCACCTCCAGCTCAGCCTCCTGTCTCCAAACCATACATCATAGCAGGTCTCATTACCATCTTGTAAACCTTCCCTTTCACTCTTGCTGCTATCATTCTGTCACAACTCACCCCTGACAAAAGTGTATTCACTAAATATTAACCTATCAATTAAACTATTGGACTAATTTGTAACACTCAAATTCTCCAAACATCCATGTACACAAGCAGGCTGAAAACTACCTACACCACGCTGAATCTTACACTCCCCCATCCTTTGAGAGGGATATGAATCTGTCCTTGTAAAACACAACTGTAAATATACATAGAT
This sequence comes from Heterochromis multidens, assembly GCA_015108495.1. NCBI lineage: Eukaryota > Metazoa > Chordata > Actinopteri > Cichliformes > Cichlidae > Heterochromis > Heterochromis multidens. The sequence goes on from VUQS01012532.1 coordinate 28,595, forward strand.
GAAATTTACAAGCCAATTGCCTCTCTGGACTTGAGTCAAACTAATAAACACTGAGAGGGAGGAGAAAAGACGAGCAGGCCTTGTTTTATCTAGGGCAGTCAAACGGAGGTGTGGTGAGGGGCGGGTTGTGCGGCTCTCGCTCCAGGCCAGGTCTGTCGAGAAGGTCATGTGAAAGTGGAATGCGTTGGGGTCGGTTGCTCGCCAGAGGCTGCGTTCAGTCAAAAAAGCGTATTTTTTTTAAAACAAAGTGAAAACTCTATGCCACCTGGGAGAGATTATTCCTCCCTGTTGTCCAGGTTATTTGAATAATTGGGTTTCTGAAGCATGCAAGGCTATATTGCCACAGGGCAGAGATCTCAGGTTTTTGTTTTTTTATTTTATTTTATTTGGCAGTGTATTGTTTCAACAGATTTTAACTGACATAATGAGAGGCTGGGCTTTTGCATGCTGCATAACTGGACAAACAATTACCTAGCAATTACTGCGAAGCTTTTGAGATAGAGAGGAATGCATCACTCAGCAGGCAGCTGACAGCGTGCGCTAACTCAGCAAGCGACATGCAAAATAGGAAAATAATGGCTTAGAGTGCCAGAAGTGAAGAGCGTCCGTACAACACGGAGACATACAGCAAACAAGAAGGCTGCGAAGGCTGCACACGAACAGGAAAAACCAATTTATGTAGACAGGGAAGAGGAGCGTGTGCAAACAAAGAGACATATCTAAAGAGAAGTGAACATGACTGAAAGCAGGCCTGGAGGGGGGGGTCTCAGACTGGATTTGGTTTTATTGAGACTGATTCGTGCATATAAGCAAAATGATTAGATGTTTTCCTGCATGGCAGGATTGATTCATTTTGTTGTGTTATGCTGCAGCTTCATTGTGGGTGACAAAGTTTAATAAAAACAAAACTTTAAGGTGAGTAATAACCGGAAAGGCAGGCAGTTCCATAATGCCCAGGAGCTGTTTAGTTTGGAAAGGTAGCCGGCATATTGTGTCAGCTGGACCTTTGTTCTCACCCGCATCACCGAGTCAAGAGTTTGGGTGCTGCAACAACAAAACTGGAGCATGATGTCATGTTGACTGGTAAGGGGAAGAATGGTATGGGGGGGGGTGAAGAAAAGGAGCAAAGACAGAGGTGATAAAAATGAGAGTGAGGGAGGTGAAAAATATGAGTGAAGACGTGGATTTGGTTATGTTCAGACTGGCAGGATAAGATTAGGATAAGATTTTTTTTTTTGGGCATCTCCAAATTGGAATCAGATTGCAGATGCAGAAGTCATACTGTAGGTGGTTAGGAATCTGATTCAAATCAAATTTTAAATGACTTAGTGCCCAGAGCCACTCAAATCACATTTCCAACTGTCCTTTACATCACTGCCAGCACCTAACACACAACACATGATGGTAACATCACACCTGGCTGCAACTGCTGCAGAGGAAGGGGTACGTGGGTCTTTTATTTAAGTAAAAATACATCTCTATAAGTCTTGGAACCACCTACTGCCTTTGGTTTACTGTGTCACATACATATAGCAAAATGGACCCCTGCTGTACTGGGCTGTTGTGCCTTTGGACACCTGGGTCTATATGTTTTTACCAGATGTTAAGATATACAGCACACCATAGTTCCGATCTGGCCCGGTCTTGCTTTGCTAAAAAGGAAAGCACACAGCTTCAAGTAAAAGACCTTCCTTTATAGCAAAACCTACTCAAAGTACTAAAGGTAAAAGTAATTGTTCTGCTGAAAGAAGAAAAAGAAGAGTGGGGCCTATGTGGATCACAATACATTATATGGGATTATTAGATTGTTATTAGTGGTGCATCAATGTTTAAGTAGCATGTTATTGGTCAAAATGGAGCCAGTTTGAACAGCTTTAAACAAGTGGTGCAGTGAAGTGGTAAATAGTCTTTGATTATTATTGGGATACACCCTAAAAAACAATGCCAAAAATGGAATTGGTTTCAGTTGATGTTGAACAACCGCAGTCACAATGGCCTGGAAGTTGGGACAGCTTTATCTTCAACAAAGAGGCGTCCACGCAGGAAGGGTCTAATAGCAATGTGGCAACCAGAGCTGATGGAATGTCGATGAAATTTAGGGACTCGTGAGTTAAACTTGTCCCAACTTTGAGGTGAGCGATTAAGACCACTCTTCATGGGCGTGACATTTTACAGGGTCGTAAATACAGTGGGGGAAATAATTATTTGATCCCCTGCTGAATTTGTAAGTTTGCTCACTTACAAAGAAATAAACAGTCTCTAATTTTTATGGTAGTTTCATTTTAATGGAAAGAGACAGAATATCAACCAAAAGTCCAGAACAAAGAACAACATCCCCACAGTCAAGCACGGAGGTGGAATCATTATGCTTTGGGACTGTTCTTCTGCTACAGGACAACTTCAACACAATGAGAGGCCAATGGATGGGGCCATGTACCCTAAAATCTTGGATGAGAACCTCCTTCCCTCAGCCAGAACACTGAAGATGGGTTGTGGATGGGTCTTCCAGCATGACAATGACCCATAACATACTGCAAAGGCAACAAAGGAGTGGCTAAAGAAGCGTAATAAAGTTGTGGAGTGACCTAGCCAGTCTCCAGACTTCAGTCCTATAGAAAATCTGTGGAGGGAGCTGAAGCTTCGAGTTGCCAAGCAACAGCCAAGAAACCTAAAGGATTTAGAGAGTTTCTGTAAAGCGGAGTGGGCTAAAATCCCTCCTGAGATGTGTGCAAACCTGGTGACCAACTACAAGAAATGTCTTACTGCTGTGCTTACCAATGA
>VUQS01012536.1:7126-19366 GCA_015108495.1 Heterochromis multidens
TTTTTTTTTTCTATTCAAGTTTGATTTAAGTGAAGCATATGTCAGCTTGACAGCGTCACCAAACTCTTTAAACGCTTTCTCAGTTTATTTAACCTCAAGAAATCACATTTATTCAACTTAGTTTCACCTCAAATTTTTTCCTCTGGGTGTCTGTGACCCATCAGTGAGGGCTGCAGCACAGTTTGAGAACAACTACTTTTAGTTGGTCACAAAACAGTTGCCTTAAGTTGCATTATATAATAAGAAAATTAGAGGGAGAAACCTCAACAATCAGATGATCCCCTGTGAGGAACACTTGATAATGGTGGTGAGAAAGATCTTCATTTTGACAGGAAGAAGGCTCTGCCTCCCATTCTACTTTTAGAAACTTAAGGAACCACATATAAGCCTTCACACTGAGAGATAAGTGCTGGTACTGTGTGGTCTTTAAGATGTGATGGGGCTGATTAATCAGAACTTTTTATGTGAGTAGAAGGATTTTAAATCCTGGATTTAACAGGGAGCCAGTGAAGACAAGCTAATATAGGAGAAATGATCTCTCTTTGTAGTAGTGTACCATGAGCCGGATAATGGGAAAAAGTGACCAATTAAAAGGACGAGATTTTGCTCCTCGGTGAACCAAATCTTTCTCCAGAAGCATAAGTTTGTCACTGAGTTTCTATATGTTTGTACTGCTAACTGCTGCTGCTTGTCTACATGTACAGGAAAAATTACAAGGCTGACAATCTGCTGTTCAAAGTGGAAAAGATGAGAGGCGAACAGGAGACTCACAGGTAACCGCTCAGTCCTGCTGGATCCTCTGCTTTCCATTTCAAGTTTCTAGAAAACATTTAACACATATCTGCTAGTAGTAGACTGATTGATTGATAGACTCTGGTCAGTTAGAGATAATGAAGTTTAGTTGACAGGATTTTGTTAAATTTAAAATAAGTGGCTGCAGACAGTGCAGCTTTTTCCTGCACATAAATGTTGGCATTTAATTTATTCAAGATTAAAAAAAAATGTTGTTTATCAAGTGACCAAAAACATCAGGAAAATGCACCGATTTCTGTTAAATCAAGTAATACAGGCTCTTTGCCTTAATTACCCATGGAGGGATTCCACTGAGGTGCATAGTCACCCCACAAAAGCCCATGTTTGAGCAGGAAAATGCTGCTTTAGCAAAAAGAGACCATGCGCACGGTGGTAAAGTTTGACATATGTATTTATTTATTTTAAATCCGATGCAACAAAAAAAATCCACTAAATAATCATCAGTCACTGAAAAACCTTCTAGTTGTCTTTTCTAACACCAAAAATCCTGCTTTTTTTTGTTGTTGTTTGTTTTAACTGCAAACTTTACACTGTTTGGTTTTAAAAACATCTCAGAACTTTTTGGGATTTTTTTTTTTTTTTCCACAGCTTGGCCTCCAATCTGCAGCTCACCTTTACTGGCTTCTTCCATAAAGCCGGTATGTTTGTCCTTATGTCTTTTGGTCTTTTTTAGTGTTTCCATTGACCTCAGTGTGACTAACAGGAAGTCTTTTGTCTTGTTTGTTTGCAGGTAAATCGTCTCAGGACAGCGAGAACGAGCAGAACTCTGTGTCTCTGGAGGTGCTCCTGGTCAAAGTCTGCCACAAGAAGAGGAAGGTGTGTGTCGTGTCTTTCCTCTGTTAGTTTTCCACAGCTCGCAGGTGTACATGAAACACATGTGAAGTTTCCTTTCCTTGCTTCCTGTCTAGGATGTGAGCTGTCCGGTGAAGCAGGTCCCCACAGGGAAGAAGCAAGTTCCTCTGAACCCAGACACGAGTGCCGGAGTCCAGGCCAAGCCGGGCTCCTACCCCTCCCTGCTGGTTCCTAGCAGTGAGTTTGAACCCAGCAACTCTCACATGGTCAAGTCGTATTCGCTGCTCTTCAGAGTGTCACGGCCCGGACATCCACGGACACAGATTAACGGGCTGGCCAACGGAGAGATTCACCACAGCAGAGGTGAGCAGAGTGAGTTCTTTCTTGGGTCTCATCTCTGCAGCTTTAACCACAGTCTCCCTCTTTTGTAATATCACTGGAGCCGAAATAATTATGGAGATTTGACATGTTTTTTTTGTTTTTGTTTTTTTCAAAAACTTGATGGAGCAAGAAAAATCAAGAGTAAGAAAAGAAGACCTAAACCACGATTAAAAGCGTCCACAGTATAGTAACAAAAGTCCATCTTCCTTTGTTCGCGATCCAGTCATAATGAGAAAAAATATGAATGTTTTGGAGAAAATGATCATTTAGGCCACAAACTGGAATTCTGAAAGGAACAGCTAAACAGGAACGATTTTACTTTGGCTTTAAATGCTGATGAAGTTGGAGCACCCCAAACGGGAGTCGGTAGCAGCTTTACCAGTACTGGTGGGGATCCAGTGAATAACCAGGCCAGCCTTTTTACCTTCAGTCAAAAAACTTTAAAAAAAAAATCTATTAGGTGTAGGAGACGTCTTATCACAGGAAGTTAACCAGTTATCTGTGTCAGTTGGGCTTAAATCATCATTGTGTTTTCATCGTAGTTATAGTAACACACGTTGTGCTTGAGTTTCTCCAAAGTTGACATAATGTCAGCAAGTAGACTTATGACAAATCTAGTTAATAAATATCGTAAGTAGGTTTTGGCTGAAAACCCCGTGCTGAGATGCTATAAAAATCTCTCTTTGGGAAAGATTTTGGATGCCTTATTGATGCATCTAACAGTGGAGATGAGATGAAACAGTTATATGGCAAGTTTGCAAGTCTTAATGTAATTCAGTCGTGTTTTCAGTTCATTCATAGCGAGTCTTTCAGAGTTAATTCACACTCAGCATATTTTGCTGCTTCAGCTGCTTGAACTTGAACGCAAAGTTGTCCTTGTAGCTCCACATCCCTTCAGAAAATGAGTGACTTCAGCCCTGCGTGGTGGAGCAGAGGTTCATGCCATCGTGTGTCTGTTTCAGACTTTTCAGAGGAAGCTGTGAACAGGAAAAGGAGGAGCTCCACTCTCAGGGACGAGGGAGAAACCACATTTGTAGCTCAGATGACTGTCTTTGATAAAAATAGGTGAAAGATTTGACACACACACAGTAGCACCTTTTGACACAGGAAAGAAAAAGTAAAGTGTTGTTGCAGCAGAGGTGAGAAGATGTTGTCGTGTATTTGCATGCAGGCGTCTGCAGTTATTGGATGGCGAGTATGAGGTGTCCATGCAAGAGATGGAGGAGTGTCCCGTCGGCAAGAAGAGGGCGACCTGGGAGACCATCCTAGACGGAAAGGTGTGTATTTGCGTGTATGAACCAAGTAACCCTCAGTTACACACAGCTGATCTCTGTGTAGTGAGAGACAGTGTTCGCTCTTTTTTTTGTAGCGTTTGCCTCCGTTTGAGAGTTTCTCTCAGGGTCCAACCCTGCAGTTCACGCTGCGCTGGACCAGCGACTCCGCCGATCACTCCACTGCACCCGTAGCCAAACCGCTGGCCACCCGCAACTCCGAAACCAACCAGGACACCCGACCCAGCACCCTGAGAGCCACGCACGCACCGGGTGAGTGCAGCACAGATAATATGCAGTATGTTTTAGCATGCATGCCAAACTCAAGGCCTTGGGGCCAAATGTGGCCCACCTATCAGTTTAGGTTCTCAACCAGTTTTGGCCCACCTAACCATGCATTATTTTGCTTGACTTTTTGTTGATTTGTTAGGGCCTTTATGTTGATTATATCAAGGATAATTTTGTGTTTTGGAGTAAATTATAACATTACAATAACCTTCATACGTCTGGCCCATTTCCCAGTGTGGCCCTCAGTGAAACTGACGTACAGCCAGTCAGTAGTGAAAGTGATGCTGTTTTTCTTTTGCAGCTGTAAAAGAGTCTGTAAATACAGATGTGCAAACCAGAAGAGAACAAGTCTTGACTGAGCCTCGACAGAAACTACGAATCTTTTACCAGGTCAGTTCTTACCGGCTAACCCTGCCCCTTCTCCCGGGTTTCTCCCATTTCCTGGTAGATTCTCCCAGGAAACTCATGTCATTTGCGTGACCCTCAGACTTTATTACGGATCATTTTTGTACACACATCTGTCAGTTTTCTGTTTAATTTACAGTTTCAAACCCTTTTTTTTACCACAACCTGGCAACCCACGGCCTGATTCACAGGGTATGCACATCTGCTGTCTGTGTAGGTAGACAAGATAGACCTGATAGATAGCTGCTATCTTAGCTGTTTCTTCACCACTTCAGCTCTCATTACTGTAAAGAGCTAGTAAAAGAGACTTTAAAACACACCAAAATTAACTATGGTGACTGGAGATATTTGTGTGTTACAGGGAGTTTCATAAAGTTAGAAAGACATTCAGAAATTCAAGCTTCCCAAATTAATAACTTGTAAATGTAAAAACGCAGGTGATTCCTCTTTACAGACCACATTATCAGCCTGCTCTCAGAGGAAAACATGAAACAGTCACGAAAAAGCAAATTGTTTGTGTTCATGGACACGCAATGTCACATGTTTTTGTTACAGCCAGCATGACTTTCTGATGTGTTCCAGTGGGAAGTATATTTTGTGTCTGGAGCATGTATGCTGTCGGCTAAAGTCAGTCTAAACCTGACCACAGATGCGGTGAAAGATGTGGTATTTTTAGGAAAAAGATACAGTATTGTTCCATTAGCATTAGGATTAGGATAGGTAATTCATGTTCTCAGATATCAGGAAAACCTGCAGTGAGTTTAGGTAAATTAAACTGACTCAAAAACCACCGATAAGGTGTGACAGGGAGGGAGGGGATGATGAAACAAAGAAGTGACGAGATCAAAGAGTCACACACAGTAGGAGGTAGGAAACATGTCACATGTAGATGCAAACCTCTGGATAAGTAGCAACAGGATGTGGATTCCTCATCAAAGATCAGCGAGTCTGACGCTTCTCAGTAGCTGCTGTCTCCTTCAGCCTGAACAGCAGGGATCACACCCTCATCACTCACCGTGTGTTTCTTTCTTTTCTAGTTTCAATACAACAACAACACACGGCAGCAGACCGAGGCCAGAGATGACCTCCACTGTCCGTGGTGCACACTGAACTGCAGGAAGCTGTACAGTCTGCTCAAACACCTCAAACTGTCCCACTCCCGCTTCATCTTCAACTACGTGGTGAGACAGACGCACACCAACTTTTTTTCTGCTGATGAAATGGAAATACTCTCATGTTTATGCACTGCCAATTCTGACTGGAGTTTTCCTAACGGTCAAATTCCTGTTTGGTCAGACAGGTTTTTTTTTTAAGATAGTAACATATTTAAGAAGGTACTTCTAACATCAGCTTACCTGCTAACATGGGCAGATTGCTTGATATCTGCTGCAGCAACTAGCTGGCTAACCTTAGCTATTTAAACCCTTTGTGAAGCCACGTCTGTGCGGGGAGATGTTGATGATTGTTGATGTTGATGATTAGTGTACGCAGTCTCTAAGCTAACGTTAGCTAGTATTGCTCGCTGTTGGTACTGGGAAAGGAAGAGAAGCATGGATATACTCAGGAGCATAAATCCTTTGGATTTTCCTAGAAGGTCTGACCCGAGTTCTTTGCGGAAATCAGTCCACAGGCTGCTGGAGGCAACGAGAGCGTCGAGAGGTTTTATTTTTAAGTTGCGTTGCAATCTGTTCAGACAATAAAAACATTTAAATATACCAAATACGTGAAACAAAACTTAAGACCAAATATAACATCAAGAAATCCACTTGGATAAATGTTCAGCAGGTAGCCTCATTTGTTTACCATAAATGACTTTAAACTGAGGGTATCGTCCATCATATCATCCATATTTATTTATTATTTGTTTAAATTCTTGTCAGTACTCTGTTCTTGAACATACTGTCGAGGATGCATGACTGTAGTTTTAAACATACGTCTCTCTCTCTGGTCTTTGGCAGCCCCATCCTAAAGGAGCAAAGATCGAGGTTTCTATCAACGAGTGCTACGATGGTTCGTATGCAGGAAACCCTCAGGACATCCACAGCCAGCCGGGCTTTGCCTTCAGCAGGAATGGCCCCGTGAAGAGAACTGCCGTCACCCACATTCTGGTCTGCAGGTACCACCAACCTCCCGTTTTTATACATTTATTTACATCTTGAGAAGGGTGACAAGAATATCTGAGGATTAACTAACCATCTTCTCTCTGTCCTCTCTTCCCAGACCCAAGAGGACGAAGGCGAGCCTGTCTGAGTTTCTGGAGTCGGAGGATGGCGATCAGGAGACGCAGAGGACGTACATCAGCGGACACAATCGGCTCTACTTCCACAGTGACAGCTGCATGCCGCTGAGGCCTCAGGAGATGGAAGTGGACAGCGAGGATGAGAGGGACCCTGACTGGCTCAAAGAGAAGACTGTAAAGGTGAGTTCAAGCTAAACGAAAAACGCAGGAATACTCCTGAGGAGGAGTAAGAAGCCAGGTATAAGAAGAGTAGGGAGATTTCTTCATTGGATCGGTATTCGATATCTGCACAGTTGGACCTGGAAAACTTTGATTGGTGTGTCCCTGCAGAAAGTGGCTATCTCAGTCTGGGATTGGAGATTTCATAGTCATGAAAGTAAAAATCCAAGATATGCTTTAAATTTCACCTTTCTACTCTTTAACCTGTCTGTTTCCATTTCCGCTAAATTCAGAGAAACACATGCACACTAAGGTGCAGGAATACCTGCACTTTCTTCTTTTGATTGTCTGGTATTAGAACGATGAATATGCTTTCAATAATCAAGCAGAAATGCACACATTCACTTTCTCCTGCTTCTAAAAGGAGAACATTTGGACAGTACCACTAATATCTTTCTTTCGGGTTGTTGTTCACATGAAACAGCCAGTTTTTACCCCTCAGCCAAAAAGGCTGATCGGGTATTGTTGTCACCCTGCCGGGTAGGCGGGCAGCATGGACATCCAACTTTGTGAATGCGCAAGAACGAGGCGACGTAGGATTTTCAAATTTATTCCATAGGTGCAGCTACTAGGAGGCTGAGCGGTAGCACTGGTGGCCGCCGGTATTTTTTTTAAGGTGTCATCTTGGACTCAACTGTTTTCTCTGACCGTTCTTCAACATTAAAAACCTCTGAATGATTCAAACAATCCAGCAGACCCAGAAAAGACAGACTTATACTTTCAGGCTTCTCTCCTCCTGTGAACGGCTTTTGTTTCTTGTGACTGTGTTAATTATGCTAACTTTTCCAGATTGGTGTGAGAATAACAGAAGTCAGCGTGGACGTTTCTGCTGCTGATCTGTTGATGTCAGCATTAAAGCCCCTGTGACTTAAACCTGTGACTTAAAACAGGTTCTATAATGAACAAAAAAAGATTGCAACCACATACACACCCCCTTTACTGATGGCTGTTGTGTTCTTGCGTTTTTTTTTGTTGTTTTGGGGAGGTTTTCTTTTTAAAGTTTCCTCTGTGATGTTGGACTCAGATGCCTAAACACTATAAACTGTATGTAAAAGATGGATGTAACCCCCAGGTTTGAGAAATGAAGCCAGTACAGAGGTGCCTTAAACCTGTGTTCTTTCTAGTGGCCAGCAGGGGGCAACTTCTCTTAAATCTGATTGTATAAAAGTCTATGAGAAAATTACGCTATTTCTCACTTGATTTATGATTTTAGTAAATACTTTACTGGTCTCACCGTCTCATTTAAAGTCTTACTAAATAAGACACAATGTTCACTTTGTGAATTATGGTCTCATTAGACTCAATAAGGATGGTAAAAGAGGGTAGGATTTAAGACTGGGCTACCTTGTGATTGACAAGACGTTCCTATATGAGGGTGCAGTGAAATCTTAAATTTGAGGCTTCAAAACTACCTCCATCTTTTATATACAGTCCATGCCAAATGCTAACTAGTCTGCTCTGATTGCAGCAAATCGAGGACTTCATGGACGTCAATGAGGGGGAGAAGGAGATCATGAAGCTGTGGAACCTGCACGTCATGAAGCATGGGTGTGTATATTTTCCAAGATTTGCAGGACGCAAAGCTTTTATCAGACTGCAGAAGATGAACATCTTGATGAATCAAAGTGAAATGAGAAGATTAATTTTTTTGTGCTGGTTTCTGTGGCTCAAATTAGAATATGATTATTAAGGAATGTGATTAACGGTGACCCCATAGCCCTGCAGCCAGGGATCCGACCACCAAGGCCAATCCTCTACGGCCCCTCCTGCGGATGCTGTGTCCATGGAGCTCTTTCTGGTTTCCTGCTAGAGACTCTGACTTTAAAACTAGTTGACTGATCTGAGTAATTTTTTTTCTCCCATTAAATCATAGTAAATTAGTAATATCAGATATTAGCTGGTCTTTAAAGGTACTTCTTGTAATTTCCCTCAGCAAAAATCTTTGCTGTAACTAAAACTTTTCACCACCAGTGGGCAGCATTTTACCAGTAGGTGGAATGAGATGTTTTCAGATATGCGCTGCCATTTAATTTTGGATATTTCTTCTAACATCGTGTAGTGTGAATAGTTTTTACACATTTACTCAACATGCAAAAAGTTGCTCGTTCGAGACCAGGAGGAGACACAAATCCCTTTGAGATTGTGTCAGGAAGGGCATCTGGCATTAAAAGTCTTCCAAATCAAATCTGCACCACTGTCTGCTGTGGCGACCCCTCGTGAATAAGAGAGCAGCCCAAAGAAGACGCGCTTTTAACCGTACTCATTCCCTCAGGAGGCTTTGCCTTTCTTCTTACTGATTTACCCGGTTAAATAAAGGTTAAATTGGCTTGCTGCACCATCTTGTGGTACAAATTGGTATTACACAAAAGTAAAACTCAGCCCTAGTTCAGCTTCAGTTGATATTTCATTAACGCAGTTCATGGATGTTTTGGACATGATGTCAAAGTGGTGGTTTCTTCACATTCTGAAAGACTTTAAACACAGGAATTTACAGTAAATACCTTTAATCTGCCAGTTCCTCAGTACAAAGTCCATGTGATGTCGGACTGCTAGCGAATGGTTGTCGTGTGTCCTGTTCCATACAGGCAGCTCCCTCGTCTAGATCACACTTTGTATTTCACTTCCTGCTGTGTGTTTGATATGAGGAAGGACACCTCGAAGTTCATGTGTGAGGCTTTGGTGTAATGAGAAAACTTCCAGGTTTATTTGAACATGTTAAACTCATATTTGGGGGAAACTCATCTTATCCACTCCTCTGTCCTTCCTCCAGCTTCATAGCGGATAACCAGATGAACGAAGCGTGCCTGCTGTTCGCTGAACACCACGCCGCCATCATCACCAAACGCAGCCTGTGTCGCAACTTCCTGCTGCACCTGATCAGCATGCATGACTTCAACCTGATCAGCACGCTGACCATCGACCAGGCCATGGCCCGACTCCGCCTCGTCCAGGGCCAGGCCCCCCAGAAAGAGGAAGAGGAGGAGGAGGAGGAGGAGGACTGGGAGACAGCCGCGGAGTCCCAGCCAGAGCTCGACCCTGATCCGGATCCCGATCCGTCAGAATTTAATACCTGCAGTGATGAGACCAGCAACGGCTCCCCGGAGACGGGAAACCAGCCGGAGGAGGAAGGCAGCGAGAAGCTGCACGCCAAACAAAAGTTCTCTGGCTTCAGCTCGGTTTTAAAGTGACTGCTCAGCTGGAACGCCACAAAGATTCCCGAACAGAGCGGGAAGACTAAGGCCTGAGGCCAGAATCAGAAAACAGGTGTTAAACACACATGGGTTACTGCAGGGATTCTCAAAGGCAGGTTACACCAGGAACAAAGTGAACTTTACATCCTGGAAGTCCCACATTCAAATAGAAGAGACGCTTTATCATTTCACAGCTCGTTGACGCTGAAAACTTTGAATTATTTTTGGATTATTTTCATGTTTTTCCATGTTGTTTGTCCTGTTTGTGTAAATGTTTCAGTGTTTAACTCTGAGGTGCTGCAGTTTCTTTTTATTTCCAGCCTGACAAAACTGTGGGGTGAACACAAAACAGAGCTGGAGATGCAGGGAACTATTCGGCAGAAGATGGTCATATGCCTTTCTTCTGCAGATGTAGGTCTGCAAGAATGCCTCATTGATGAGGCGTTGCCTTTAAAAGAGGCTCAAACATTGCCTGCAGCTGCTGGGAATTTAAACAGGAGGAGACGGTCAATCTGTTCAGGACTATTTTCAGCAGCGGATTGATCTGTATTTGGTGCTCTTTGCTTAGGTGCTACTTTGCCTCTTGACACTCTTCATTGGTGCTCTGTGAGTCATCTTGTGTTCACTCCATAGTTTAAACCTCATGTCAGTCTTCCTCAGAGTGAAGCATCAATCAGTGACCTTCCAGGCACCCTCAGCTCCACCAAAGGTTTTCTGTTAGCATGGAGTGTGTGCACATGCTCAGTAGAGTCACAGTTATGGCGTCTGATTAGGTTTCCAGAGTGCTGCTGTACTTCGAAAGGAAGTTTGACTATCATTCAGAGAAAAGTTGGGGTTGAACCTCCGACTGCCCGAGTTGTTGGGTGGTTGGTTGGCCGATCACAGATGTGCACGGGTCGAGTCACCTGTTAGCACTGTTACCCGGTGCTAACAGGCGTTTTTACCTGGAAACAGAATCATTTGTGCCACAAAGTCTGGAAGAATAAGTCCGTATGAACTATATTAACAGTGCAGATGTTCACACCGTCGGACAGCCGCTGCAACAAAAAGTGCTGTTACAACAAGGATAAAGGTAGAAGAAGTGACTCTCTGCACCTGTGCCAAATATTTGAGTTTTGTTAACGAGGCTAAGAGTAGATTATTTATTGTCCTTGTGTTTTGTTCCATATGTATTCCTGATGAGAATTAGCTTTTTAAAACCTGTATAAAGGACAGTTTATGCAAAAATCATGTCAGTGTGTCAGAGACGGAGCGGCAGAACCAGAATATATATAAAAAAAAAAAATACTATACTACACATTTTTGCTCCTACCATCCAGCACTACCTTTCACTGTCCGTGCACCAAAGCTCAGAGGGATCTCCTGAGATCAGCAATGTTATTTTCCATGAGAATCAGCTGCTCATTAACTCAAACATAACCTGAAAAAACGGCTCGGTTAAAACTGTCCAGGCTTTCTTTGAACGGGTTAATCAGGAAGTTACTTATCAAAAACTGATTCTAGTTACTGTTTTGGTGTCCAGTCACTATGAAAACAAGATAATCAGGATTTAATGCTACGAAGCTCTCGTTTTGTCTTGTTATAAACAAAGTGAAGACATTTCTTTACAGCTGTTTTAGTTCAGCCTCCCGTTAAGTTTTTCTTCTAAAAGAAGTAAAAGGTTGTGGAAGGATCGTTAACGGTTGCAGCTGCCTTTGTGTCAGATGTGAGAGTTTATTGCCTCATCTGCCTTCTGGCAGCGTGGACGGGGCTGTTAGTTGGCGGTCGGCTCTTTACACGAGTACAGGACAACTTATTGCCCCCGGAAACATCACATAGTGGAGGCTGAGGTCTGGCAGTGACCCTTGCAAGACACAACCACCCAGGCCACCCACCACATTCTTTATTTATTTTTAAAAAATCAGGCTCTATTTAAATGTAGTAAATGCATTTTTAGGTTGATGGCTAATCGAGTATTGGACCAAATTAATCGTGATTGAGATTTTTACTTTAATCGAGCAGCTGTGGTTCAGCCCTCTGGTCTCGCCTCCGTTATTTCTGTACCTGCTCCAGTTTGAGGGCTACCTGAACTCCTTTTTCTGCCTCTGTGTTGTTGAACCTGTGACTCTGCTGTGCATGTAGGCACACCTCCAGTACAGTTTTTTTTTTTTAACTACTGGTGCTAAATGTTTTTACTCCTCAGTGCGTCTCCTTTCTTACAGCAGACCTCCACTGCCAGCTCTCGCTATCACTGAGAAGCATGTTTTTTTTCCTCAAAGTGACTTGGTGTTTTTCCTACAGTGCTGTTATTACTCTGAGCCCAGAACAACAAAAAGGACTGTAAACTGCTCCTCACTTCAAGCATCACCTCTTTTCGGGCTCAACTGTGCAGCAAAACTGGACACAACAGAAGTGCGACTCCTTCAAGAAGCTCCTCAGAGCTTTGAGAGGCTTAGAAAGGCCACATTCCTACTGTTGTGGTCTATAAAGTGAATAACTAGAGATTTAAACTGTTTATCCAGGTGCTGGTTCCAGTTTCTTTAAAGTGAGAAATTGCTGCTTTGTTTTGAAATGATTATAAACTGAATAGTTTTAAGTTTTGGACTGATACGAGCTGGGCTGATCAGTTTTTTTTTTTTTTTTTTTTTTTTAATAACTAACA
>VUQS01012536.1:19386-51447 GCA_015108495.1 Heterochromis multidens
TTTTTTTGGGGCTGTTTGTTTTTTTTTTTTTTTTTCTTTATTTGATCAACTAAATTGTGAAAAAACTCACCTATAAAAGCAAATGGTTCCACAGGGTTCTGATGTCCCTGTATGGGTGTGTTGTTACTGCAATATAAATAATGTTGCTCCAACAAAAAAAGAATTGTGTTTTGATGAGGGGGGGAAAAAACACTTGAAAGCATTTGAGAAGTTGGCTGAAGTTAAGAGGTCTGGACATGGATGGGTCAGATTCAGGACGTTCACACAGGAGATTGAGGTTATGAAGTGAAAAGTCAGTACTGATTTACTTTTAGACCAGTCGGCAACCTCCAGACCTGAAAAATGACCGCACACATATGAAAAACTGCAGTTCCTCTAGTGGCCAGTAGAGGCTCCAGCAGAGAGACTCATGTTAAAATGTCCAACTTTACAGCAGAAATAAACATGCTTACAGCGTGATACAAAAATTGTTTTGGTCTATGGATAGTTTCTGCACAACTGCACAGGAGGCTGAACTTTTATAACTTATTTGGATACTGAGCATGCCTAAAGTTAGGGGTGGGTGTGGCCACTCTGACAGGTGTCCAAACTATTAGCTGTATATAAAAGATGTAGCCACCTTGACTTCACATTTTGGTTTTGAACCTGCCTTTAGAAGCCTCAATGTAAGTGACCATATTTAAACCATGTTTGTACTGTTGGAGCCTTTTTAATGTAATTAGTCTTTTACTCAGTGCTAATAAGTAGGTGTCTGTGTCTGTACATTGTACCCATGCTAACCAAGCTAACTAGCATTAGCTGATAACTTGGCGTGCCACTTTTCGTCCAGATATGGTCACTTCTGGCTCCAAGAACACCACCATGGTTGGGGGGCCACAATGCTAACATAGAGGCTTTGAAATGTGAAGTCCAGAATCCAGCAGGTGACGTCACAGTGGCTTTGTCCATCTTTTATATACAGTCTGTTTTAATACCCCCCCCCCATAAATTGGCAAAACTGACATCACAACAGTGTGTCTGGTCCTGGAGCAACATTGATATGATGTGGGGACACCAACATGGCGGCACACAGGGCACGTGTAGCTGCTGAACACGTCCACTGCACCTGTTACATATGTACATATGACTGTAAAAAGAAAAAAAAAAAATAGCTTTGTGATATGTATGTTTGGAAACTCGAGCACCATCAGTGAGGTTTTACTAGTTTTTTAGTTTAAGGACCAAAATGGGATTCATTTGCTGCAGATTTCTTTGCTCTTGTGAGTCTCCTGCATCATGTGACCCTGGATCTCTGCTGCCTTCAGTAATCTGACGTTTAACCCCGGGAATGCAGGTCGGACGTGACGGACCAATCACACTGAGAGCGCTTCAGTAAATTTTATTTTGAAAATTGATGCCGCCTCTGTCTGACTTCCTGCAGCTTGACACAGTTTCCATCAAAAGACGGTGCATATTATTGCAGATTGGAAAGACACTCCTGAGGCGCTTCTGAAAAGCACTGGAAGCGTCTTAGAAGTCTTTCTGGTGGGAACACAAGCATCAAAAGACTGACTTCAAACATAGACTGTATATGAAAGATGGATGTAGCCATTGTGGCCCCTTGATGTTAGCTAGAAGTGACGTGGAAATGACGTATGAGTAGTAAATCCTGGAATTCTTCTTTTCTCATACAAGAGGGTCTCAAAAAACTGGTGGGCGCCATCACACATTTAGTAACGTATAACACCCCATCAGCCCACATCAGAGTCTGAACACGCCACCGCCGCCAAACCCAGTGGAATTCAGGGGCAACAGAGAGTCGGTCAGTCCAGATGCTGATGTTTTCCTCCTCCATTTTAGCCTAAATGCAGTACGAGCCTCCAGATGTGTGCAGCTGTGAGCCCACAGGAACATTTTAATGTCAGACAGGATCATTTGGATGTATTTAGAACTTCTTGTGCACTTTTTTGTTTTTTTTAAAGAAGCTTTACGTCTGCTGGTGACTGATCCAGCCTGCTGAAATCTGCAGATTTGAAACCTTTTCTTTGTTCACGAGACCCAGCAGCATTTTGCACAAGACAGGAGGAGCCATGTCGAGGAAACAAGACTTTGATTTAACAATAATGTAAAACTAGTCACAATGGTTTTCTATTAAAAAGGGTGATTTTGTAATATTGTTGTCATCGCGCTCAATTTGTTTCACCATCATTTTACCAAAGTACACGTCACTGCTCAGTCACACTAGACTGAAAATAGGGTGTTAATCACCAGACAACCTCCTTAAGACTAGTGTGGTTGTCTGGTGATTGCATTGAATTTTTTTGCTGTTCGAGACTGATTGCAAGTACTTGCGATGACCAGCTGATCACCTAGAAGTTGATTGTGCAACACCCTCAACCTCTGGGCAACCACTTTTAATCACAAGGCAATTGCACAGGTTGCCTGGTGGGAGGCAACTTGTCTCCAAACAGTCACAGTCCAACTCTGACTGCAATCACTCTGACAGCTTGGTGAAGGTTGCCAGTGCGTTGCAATCAATCTGAGTCAGTCTGTGTTGATGAGCGTGTTGTCTGTGACACGTCTCTTAGGGGAGGCAACTCAACTGGTTGGATTCTGGTTTTATATTAAAGCAAGGTTGCTGAGCACCTTTGTCATTTTGCAGCAACTACCTTACTGCCTGTGGAGGAATTTCTGTTGCAGATCTGAGGTTCTGGCTGGACTCTGAATGGAAGTAGTTAATGTGAATTTCTGTGTATGTAGATGGCAAGAGATTTGTGATTTTTGCCGATTTATTACAGTTAATTGCCGTATTATTACAGATTGCAAGTAATTGCCAGCTTGACTCCATTCAGTTACTGATAGCAGACTGAATCCGTCTTATTGCCTTTTTACCGCAGCAGCCATTTCAGAAGCAACAAGATTGCAGGTTCATTGAACACATTCACACTAATTTTGGTCATGTGACTGTAGCTTTAGTGATGTGAAACTTCTTCCTCATGTTGATGCACTCAAACTTCTGACGACTGGGTTTGAAACAGTTGGTTTAATTGAGGAAGTCTCTGTAGTCCATTGTGTCTGATCTGATTGGAACTTAATGTTAATTTATATATTTTAAAAAAATTATAATATGGTTAAAACGTTATTATTGGAGAATTACCTACATGATTATTCCTCTTTAATATGGAATGAACCTACACAGACTTCTTTATAGAGGTTAAACAAACGTATGTAGTTTCTGGCTGTGACCACTGGGGGCAGCAGAGTGACAGCCAATTAAGATAAAATAAAAGATGACATCCAGTCGTCTCTTGAAAAGGCAAATGAAACTTTAAAAATGTGTTGATGTCATTAAAAAGCCAGAGAGTTACATTTTCTTCATAAACAGAACACACTGAGAACCACATGATGATCTTTATTGAACAAAATGAAGATACCAGCAGTGAACACACATGCAATACAAAGGTTTGACCAGCAGGTGTCACTGATGTGACTGACACAAACAGCTGCTTTAGGTTTGTTTCCTCCACCGTCAGAGAAAAAAAAAAAATACAATAAAGGAGGGTTTTTTTGAGGTTGCTGGTTTGAGGACTTTTGTACCATCAACTGGAGCAAATCCAGAGTCCCACAGTTCTCTGAAAGCACGTAACACTGAGCTCAGTTCTGCAGACAAACAGGAGAACAACAAACTGTCCTGACTCGTCTTTTTATCAGCTGATAAAAGATTACGCCAGGCGGCTGAAATGGGTCCAGACATGTTTCATTAAAAAAAAAATAAAAGCATGATGGTAGCAGATAAATCCTATGACAGTCCACTGTGTGTGCAGAACATCAGATATGTGAAAAAACGCTGCGCTGGAAAACTCAATGAAATGTTAAGACATCTGAAAACACACTTTTAAATCGTTTTAGGCCCTCTGCTCCACCAGAGTGCAAAAATAAGCAGAAAAACAAAAAAAAAAAAATGACACTAATGAACTAAATATGGCGCATTGGCAGGGCGGGAAAGAGAAAACTATCAGGAAACTTTTCTGTACGTAACCACAGACCTTACCCAGCTAAAACCAAGTTTAGCTGACTTTGCTTTTTAAAATGGCTGCTGGTTCTTTACAGTTTCACTGGAAAAAAACTAAAAATAACCAAGTACGCCATCTGACGCCCTCCTCCTGCTTTAAATACTGTCAGGACTGTAACTGCAGGAAGCTTAAAAACTAACAGTTTGATTAAATAAAAAAAACAAACACACTCATTTCTTCAGCTCGGAGCGCCACCTGTCTGCCAGAAATCTGAGTTATCAGCTGAAATGACCATATCTGGATGAGAGGGTGGAGGGTGGAGGGTGGAGGCTTCAGGAAGTCAGCTGAGGTAAACGGGTCCCCATATGGAGGCGGTCGAGGTGGAAGAAAGGGTCAAATTCAGGACTGTCATACAGAAGACTGAGGTTAGAGTCCCGTATGAAGTCAAGTTAATACTGGCTTATTGTGTTTAGACCAAGCACCAAAAACTGTGCCAAAAACTGCAGTTCCTCTAACGTCCAACAGAGGACGTAAACATGTTAAACATGCTTACAGCCTGCTGTCTGTCAACTTTTAAGCCTCAACAAAATCCAAATGGATGAATTCTTAGAAAAAATTAAAAATAAATCACCCCCTGTACAGGTGTTATGAAGGGCGAAATTAGCTATAGAGAAAAAGCAGTGTTTGTATCAGTCTGTAAACATGTTTATTTCTGCTGTAAAGTTGGACATTTTAACATAGGAGTCTATGGGGCCTGACTCACTGCTGGGAGCCTCTGCTGGACGTTAGAGGAACTTCAGCCCTGGTAGGTGCCACTTATTGCCCCTGTAGACTTCTGACTTCATACAGGACTCTAACCGCAGCCTATCATGTGACAGTCCTGAAATCGACCTCTTTACCTCAGCTGACTCCCAGGTTTCTTTGCACTGCAGCCCTGGAGGTTGCTGCTTGTTTACAACATTTTCTAGCAAAAACCGATGCTGCAGGTAGGCAGAGATTTCCCCTTTTTTTTAAAAATCATAATTGTCTGGGTCAGCTTGGTCTGAGCATTTTGAAGAAGCCATTTTTGTTATATGCCAACATTTGTGTGGTGCTGTCCCCAAACACCACGTAGGGGCTTCTGATCCGTCAGGACTGGTTTTATCGTCCTCTATAACCCTGTGCAGTGTAAGTAACTCTGCAACTCTGTGCTTTCAAAATATGTGATTTTGGCAACCAGTGAACAAACTAAACCTAACTGAAGTACACCAAAAATATATATTTTTCTAAAACAGACCTTTTAATTATCTCCAAAGCACAGGGTTAGGGGTTCAGGTTACATCTCATCGGTGATGACCTAATTTTGTGTCCACATCAAACAACTGCATACAAAGTCGATGCAAAGGGTTAGAGCTGCCACTCAGAAATGGAAGACGTGGTACGATTCAAGTTTGGTTTTACATAAAGAGGAAACAAAGGGGAAAAGTACGTGAAACTGCAGGACTTTGTGGTAAAATATGTAACTTGATTCCACCTATCAGGGTGAATATTTGTGGGTTTCTAGTGGCTAGAAAGTGGTTCACCCTGCATGTGAACACGTTAAACCTCACAGGGTTAATGTGCAGCTACAGATGGAAGATCAGCGACCACTGAGCCTAATCAATGATTATAACAAATCTAACATTTCTCAGGTCAGCATCGCTCTGCGGCTCTTCAGTAAGAGAGGGAGACTGCAGGAAGAGAACAGTGAGTCCTTAGAGTAAAACTGGCTCTACGTTTCACAAAAAGTCGACTGTTTGATCTTTTAGGTTTCAGGACAAACCCAGGAGATACCCCTCCACCAATTACAGACATTAGGGAACAGCTTCATTCTTATTGGCCAGCAGAAACCTGTTACTGCACATTCGAGACAAAGAAATGAGCTGCTGTTCGTGACGAATAAGCAGAAGAAACCTCAACAGACGCAGCTCATTAAAAACTCGACTCTGCTGCTCAGGAGCACCACTCCAGCGTTCTCCAGAGGAAACTCCAGAAGAGAAATGATTCTTCACAGCTAAACTTTTATTTCTGTTTGAGCTCCTCGTCACAGCTGTTGCCACCTGTCCCGTTTTCACAGGAACTTTCTGTCTGACAGACGTGTGAGCGGTTGGTTGCTGAAATTCTGGGAAGAAGCCATGTTTGTTTTTGGGGGTTTTTTTGTGATGTGAAAGAAGGAGAAGAAGTGAGAACGCTGGAGGAGCCGTTCTCTTAAAACACGAGCACCTTCCAGCCGGAGTGGACGAAGGAGCAGCCGAAGAAGAGGCAGTCCACCGGCTGGTCCACCAGCCAATCGAACACCACCTCGCGGTTCCCTGAGCCAATCGTCACCCTCAGCTTGAAGTTGGCACTCTCACTCGTGTTGTTGTTGCTGAGGGGGAACAGGCTCACCACCTCCATGTCAAAGGTCACAGCAGAGCCGACGGTGACGGCGGGCAGCTGGTTGGTCATCTCTTTACCGTTGACGAAAACAGCACCTGAGGAGAAACATTTATGAATCATCAATGACATAAAAAAGGATCAAAGCTGAACTTTAGAGAAATAAAAGTCTGAAGTTTAATTTTCACCACCTAGAAATTCATATTCTAACATCTGGGATGAATTCCTTCTTTAAATGCTTCCTACTTTAGGAAGTTGTCCTGTTTTCACCGCCGGTTGTTTTGTTTTAACTTCGCTTTCTCTTTCTTTTCTCGTCTTCGTGGCTGCTCTGTTCTGTCCTCCTGCATCAACGCGTCAGCAGCAAAGCTCATTTCACCGTTACGAGTTTGATCCACAGAAATATCTGAGCTGGTTCTGAGCATCCTGAGGATTCACACTGTTAACAGTAACTTCACTGCGCTGCTGTTTGTCCTTTAAATCCTTTTTGTTTGGATTTAAACTGATATTGTCGCCTAGTGTTTGCATCCCTTTAAGTTCACATGTTTGAAGCCTCTCAGCTTTATGACAGCGAGCCCCTTGGAAACAGCAGAGGGAGCTCAGAGTCTCACAGAGACGCTGGTTCAGGTTGGATGTCGGTCCACCTCCTCCAGCACTTCTAGCCAATCATTCTGCAGCAGTTTAAATGTTGGGCTGAACATTATTACATCGCTTTAACTGTGCGTGGGAATATCCCACATTATACATCCCACAACTGTGGGAATCAATTAAATTATGTACAATACTCACAACCCTGCACTGAAATCCTAACCCTATAGTGGCTCTATCCCCCACCAGGAGGAGAGAACCATTAGTCTAAAACATAAAGTCCACACAGAAAGCCTGATAAAACAAAACCTTTCAAAGTATCAGAGCATCAAAACTTGAAGGAAATTACTTTCCAAATCTGATCAACAAAAATTACAAACCTCGAGAGGCATTTTAGTGAAATAAATGTATATAAATCAGCAGACTGTGGCCCATTTTCATATTAAAGTTACAGTGGGTAACATTTTCACCACTAGATGTCAGTAGATTGGAGATTGCAGTCAGTTGAGTTCTGCTTTCTTACCCCTTCCAATTCAAGTGTATAATCCTAGCTACAGTGGCCGCTATAGGACAAACATGTTTAGCCAAGAGAGATCAAAAACATTAACTCTAGACTGTACAGCATAACGGCCGTGCCTGACCGCCGTGTTTCTACTACTGTTTGTGTAAAAAATATATTTTTGTACACACTATATTTAACATATTTGAATAATATCAACACTTAGCAATAAATCAGGAAATAAAAAACAAATACGATTAATTAACCGTCAGTTAAATATTTTGAGTCACCTCAGAAACTCTGGCTACCCTTCATCTGTAGTGAGTGTACTCAGATATCAAAGTGACTCCTGACCGGATCCGCCTCGGAGTTTTTCCCCTATCTGGGTAGTCTGTCAGTCCATTGTTTACCTCAGCTGTCAATGCCGGGTGAGAATCATCCAATTCTATTTACTCTGGAGGAGGCTGTAAAACTTTGTGAAAGGAGTCCAACACGAGTCAGTGAATCTCACTTCAGACCAATGACAGCGATACTGAGGTGAGCCGTTGAGGATATACTGAACCTTTCTGCCGGTAAGACTGCTGTTTTTGCCATTGTCAGCTGCTGTTAGCCTCTGTTACCCTCTGTTAACTGCTGTTAGCCGGCTTTAGTGAATAAACTCATATAAATGTAATCAAACTGTTTATCAGAGGGAAAGTGTGATGTTTAGGACACTCGAACCTAACATTAGCTGGCATAATGTTAGCTTATAACCAGCTGTTGTTGTTCAGCCAGCTCTTGTCAGCTGTCCAGAGACGGGAGGGTCACATGTCTAATCTGCTGGCAATAAGTAATTGCGACAATATCGGGAATAAATGAGCATGTTTATGCATGTTTTCGTGTGTTAGAGCCCTGACTTCAGTTCAGGAAATGAGGCTTGAGGTGAGGAGGGGGAGGATGACATTTTATCCAGATGTCGGTGGCGTTGTCTCTTTCCTTCGGGGAAGGGGACCCCTTCTCCTTCTCTAGTCTCTGTTGGGTACGCTCTAGGACACATGGAGGTCGTGAGAGCCTTGACTTGAGCATTTTGGCCATGATGATTTTCTTTGTTTTTTCTAAACCAAGGCACTTTTTTTCTGTCAGTTAAGGACTGTTTGACACAAAACAAACATGTAGCTCTTTTAGGAGATTAATGAGCCTTATTTTGTAGCATTTTCAGATTTGAATCTCCAGCAGGAACCAGTGGGATTTGAGCTGTGGGCCACAGAGACTCTTCCTGGGATTTGTAGTCCTGGAGAACCTAATCCTGGTGTTTTGAATCAGTGAGGCTCAGTCTATCTGAGTCAGCGTACCATTGGTGGAAATGCAGACAGCCTGGTCCCGCTGTAATGACTCCTCCCCCCTCTCACTGTCAATACACACGCCCAGACTGTCCCTCCGATCCATCTGACTTGCTGCAGAGATCCTGCACACACATATGAAAATACACTGTAGGCATATAACTGTGGATTTACATATCATTTGCATATGAAGTCCAGAGGAGAAGTGTAAAGATCTCCATGTTTAATGTTTTTTTGTGGGCATACTTGAAAGTGAGTGTCTGGCCGCAGAAGTAGGTGGGGGCTTTGGAGTAGAGGACAGGGCAGTGTGAGTGGGAGGAGTCATTGCGCAGAGCGATGTTCTTCCTGCTGCTCAGGATGTAGCCCTCGGTCCCTGAACGCCACTCTGGAAGATAAAACAAACACAGAAAGAGTTCATTAACTGATGGCGTTTTGGAGACTTGATCTGGTTTTCTGCTGCCACAGTTTGAAGCTTTATTTTATTTTATTTATTTTGGTTTTTGAGTTGCAACACCCATCATTCAGGAGAAGGCTGCAGCGAGTCCTGCACACATCAATGGTTACAGGCCTGTGATGACATCACAGTTTCTGCAAACAATTACCAACGAGACCCTAATCACAGCTCTGTTTTTTCAGCTGCGGCCCTGGAGGTGTTAAAGGGTCTGAGAGTAAAGAACAAACTAAAAACAGAATTCAAACCGGTAAATTTTCTATGAGGTCAACAAACAGGCAGAGGTGCTCATGTTTGAGATATTAAGAACGACAGAGCAATAAAATTGTTTTAAAATTGCTTGGAGCTAACAGGCAGTAAAAATGAAGAAATAAAGTTGCTCCAAAGAATCTCTATTTCTTACTGATGCTCATCGGGGGAAAGGCAAAGACTAGACACTCACACTCTCTGTGCACAGAGGCCTAACAGATATTCCAGGACTGGTGATGTCATTTTCCAGAGAGCTGATTGGTCAGTAGGTGGTGGTTTTGTTCGTTTGGATCTCAAACAGAACCTGCTCTGGAGCAGCATAAATTACTATGTCAATGTACTCCAGTACACCTTTGTAACCCTGAAAACTCAGGCTTAAACCTGGAGTTACCTCACTAAGCCCTAATTCGGGCTCACAGTGCACACCTCAGCTCAGTTACACCACCTCAATAATTACGGAGTGACACAGACATGGAAAACACGTTCGATGAAGTGGGATACACTGCAGTTCATTCACAGTTGGATTTTATTTGTACCAAAAGCTCTGTGCAGTAACCTGGAGCGCCTCATTTTGAGACTTGAAACAGCAGCTACAGCTTATTAGACCCCACACATGTCACATAAAAAGCACGTTCACTAACGCCTTATAACTGACCTTGGAAGGCTTTTGGGACAAGATGAAGGTCTTTGATTTGGTTTAGTAACTCTGACATGAGTGAACTTTAAGGATGAAATTCATGTGTTTTAATTTAGTTTTTTCCATCTCCACTTATTTACTAAGAGTTTTGCTGTTTGCTGCTACAGAGTTTCCCTTTCTCAGTCCTCAGGGGTTTGGTCGGATGAGAAGTCTCGACCTACCGTGCGGTGCCAGTGTGGTGTATCCCGTCTGTGGGATGCTCCAGGGGCTCCACTCGGTGCGACCCTCCCCGCGGGCGCAGACCCTGAACAGATAATCAGTGTGAGGGTCCAAGTGAAGAACCAGGAACTCTGATTCCCGACCGATGTAGGCATCCTCATACTGGCTCCCCCCACTGCCGGACCGCCGGTACTGCAGCCGATAATCTGCCGCTGCAAAGTCCTCGTCCACCTGATGCACAAACAGTTTTATTTAAAATGCACACTAATGCACTTCCTCATTTTATTATTTTGAAGAACTCTCATATGCACACATAGTTTATCCTCGTCCATTAAGGAACAGACTCAATTTTAACTGATTTCTTTTCTAGTCGTTTAGACTAATCTGTTTTTGTTTCTCCTGTTTAATCAACTAGTTAATCATTCACCTAGGTGCAATGGCTTTACATTTTAAATTTTAACAACACGTGAGAATATAGTCTGTATTTTAGCTGCATTTCCACTGCACAAACTTCCCCCAAAGAACTGGAACATTTAAAGGAACACGTTCTTAGAACTTCTGGTGTCCATTTCTGATTTTTTGATTACCAAAAATGTGATTAATGGGTTCAAATAGCTCTTAAATACACAGAGTTTAACCTCCTCCACTACACTCATCTTAATTTTTACTGTTTGAATGTTTTCTTCCTTTTAGACGAGTCGAGTAGTCTGATTTTTTTCCTCCCATTTATTCTGTTAGTTGCCAGGAATATCCCCATCACAGTGGTTTTTATATGTATACAAACATGTTCACAACAAATGTGAGAATCTTCTCTGTACTTTAGCTGCATTTGCACTGCAGGAACTTTCCCCAAAGAACAGGAACTTTTTTAACTAACTCTTTTAACTAAATTAACTTCCAGGGAAAGTTTATAACCCTGCGACAGACTGGTGACCTGCCCATGGTGTACCTCACCTCTCACCCTGTGGAAGCTGGGAAAGACTCCAGCTCCCCTATGACCCTGAATTGGAGAAGTGGTTAAGAAAATGGACGGGTGGATGGGAAAAAAGAAAGAAAACTTGTTTGGATGGGGCTGAAGCTGACTGTTATACAGGATTTTCTGCAGCATTCAAAATCTGCAACTACAAACTAGCCGCTTAAAGTTTGTGGTGGACAATAATCAGTATGGAGGAGCCGAAGAGAAAAGAGAGAATCAGAGTCCTGACTCAGATATCGTCATCCACATGGATTCAAATCACACTACAATGAACGGGTGTTTAGTCTGAGTGGGATCTTTTATTCTGAAAATTCACTGGATCCTCTATGCTGTGTCTGATTCCCTACCCACCTCTGTGTAGTGTGATGGGACTTTTAACAATAAACCCAGAAGCTCTTTCAGGTTGGACACTTGTTTGTGGGATTCCCTGGGTGGGCTACAATCTGAGATGGATTTAATATGCTGTGGAAATCACACGCAGCTCTATAAGAACTTCTGGGAAAGTTCCTGGACAGTTGCTTCTCGTGGAAAAGCACAGTTTATGTCCCGTTTACACTTGCTGACCTTACACCAGCGGACCAGGATGCTGCCTGGCCTCTCCTGCAGCTCTTCTATCTGAACGGGCGGGTGGGAGGAGACGGCGCCATGGCGAGACACCCGGTCCCTCAGCAGGCCCAGCAGGGAGTCATCCAGCTGGGCTGAAACACATGGCACGTCCACCAATGCTGGAACCTCTGGCAGGCTGGAAAACGCACAAAAACAGTTAAAAATAGTTGGTGATCTGTTTTCCTCTCGACTTCAAACACCTGCAGTCAAACGTCTTTCATCTGTCCTACCTGTCCAGTTGGATGTGCATGGCCTTCTTTGTAAAACTGCCCAGTTTGTCCTCCTTTTCTCCAAGACCACAACGCAGGGCTGCTTCTCCTGCAGAGAGAGATTAAAGTAGGTTATTTTTATCTGGTTTTAACATTATTTTATCAAAAGGAGAAATTTCTGAGAAGATCATTTGCTTTGCTATGAAAATATGTTAGATAATTGTGAAAACTGCCCATCTGGCAGCTGTAAATCATCATCTGCTCGCAAGTCGGCAATAAACCTTCCCATCCTCCTTCCTGAAAACAATATTTTGCAGATGTGCTTGTGGCAGCGTTTGTGGGACCCACCCTCTCTCAGCAGCTCGTCGGCCTGGCCCACGCCGTGCTCGATGAGGCTCTGACAGTCGTCCAGCGGCTTGATGCTGTCGGCCTCGATGGTGTCGACCTCGACTAGAAGGTTAGCCAACCGCTCCGCCAGCAATCGAGTTGCTGCCGCCTGCAGCTCTGCGAAGTGCTTCCGGAGGGCCTCGCGGGCCTGACCTGAGCTGCCTCGAATCTGAACCACCAATTAAAGAGGAAGAAGGTAAAAACAGGTGAGGGTGTGAGTCAGCGTCCTTTTATTTATGCACTGAATTAGTGTTTCTGTTATCACAGAGGCTGCATGATCAGAGTGTGAACCAGCAGATCAGGACACCGTTTCCCTGTAAAGTTTAGTAAAGTGAGTGAAAAGGGGCATCCCATCTCATGTCAAAGGAAACTGTTAAACAAGCAATGAAACAAAATGCGCACACACACACACACACACACACACACACACACACACACATCACTGCTTTTACTATGTGCCTTCAGGTAAGAAAACCTCTGTAAAAAACTCTGTTGTTGTCTGTCAGGATAACTCACGTTCACCATACGTTCAGACTGAAGTTGCTACGACCAGGCTGGTGTCACCTCAGTAGCCATAATTTGTTTAATTAGTGCACGCCGCTTTGTGTTTTCCTTTGTCTTGGTGACAATCAGCTCCTGACATGCAGACAAGTAGATCTTAGATACACAGAGCTACCTCTTAAATAAGCACACATTACTGTATGGAGGGGAAATATCACATTTTAAGGCCTGGGTAGTGCGAGAGAAGTCAGCTGGAAAAAAATGATGCAAATTAAACGTACCAAATTTCAACCCACCCATTTACAACCCCAGTTCCAGAAAAGTTGGGATGTTGTGTAAAATGTAAATAAAAACAGAATGCAATGATTTGCAAATCAAATAAACTCATATTTTATTCACAACTGAACATAGAAAACGATCAAATGATTACATTCAGAAAATGTACCATTTTAAAGAAAAAAAAGCTCATTTTGAATTTGATGGCAGCAACACGTCTCAAAAAAATTGGGTCATGTTTCCCACTGTGTAGCATCCCCTCTTCTTTGAACAGTCCATAAACATCTGGGAACTGAGGAGAGCAGCTGCTGGACCTTTGAGAGAGGAATGTTGTCCCATTCTTGTCTGATAGAGGATTCTAGCTGCTCAACAGTCCTGGGTCTTCTTTGTAGTATTTTTCATTTCATGATCCAAATGTTTTCAGTTGGTGAAATGTCTGAACTGCAGGCAGGCCAGTTCAGCACCGGGACTCCAAAGCTATGCTGTTGGAATAGAGGCAGTATGCAAATCATGCCTGTTTTTAATGCCTGAGGGGCCGAAGATCACGAGCATTCACTGTTGATTTTCAGCCTTGTGCCTTGCGCACAGAGATTTCTCCAGATTCTCTGAATCTTTTGATATTATGTACCAGTGTTAATTTCGTTGACCATTATTTTCATCATAGTTTTTGTCAACAACCTTTTTTTTCTGACGAAAACAAGACGATAACTAAATAAAAACTAATGCACAAGTATTGACGAATAAAAATGGGGTGAAAATATTCTGAAGAGATGAGATCCAATCAGAACTAATTAAGTTGTGTAGAAAGGCGGGATGAGCTTGGAAATGATCCAATCAGAAGTAATCTCCTTGTGCAGTAAGGTTAGACGTGCACATTTGATCTGCAGATTTAGTTTTGCTATAATCTTATATTTAGTCGACTGAAACTAGACTAAAACTAAAAGAATTAAGATGTCGAAATTATGACTAAAACTAAATGACGTTTATTTACATTTTCCACAGCATCCCAACTATTTGGGATCTGGAGTTGTACTTCAAGCGCTTGTAACTCAGAAAATATCCAAATTATGAAGGTAAAATTTTGCAAGGCTTCATTACATCTACTAAAGTTATTGTACAAAAAAAAAATCAGCTGATTCTGAGGTTTGAGGTGGGAATCACTGATTGATTTTCATGGAGTGACCCAGCATCATTTGTACCACCAGTTACCACTATTAGATGTTATATGTCAGAGGCAGTGCAGACTAACTTCACCAGCGAGCAGCTCATCAGGAAGCTGACTTATTCGTCATCTGCAGTCAGTGGAGGTCATATTTCAGTTCCTCTTTGCAGAATACACACAGACACACACACACACACAGCGGGATTTCACAATGAGTATACAGAGAGAGAGAGATGGCAGGAAACGGAAGGCTGATTGACAACTGCTGCACTGATAAAGTAAGGGGCGGTATGAGTATGAGAATGGAAACACACTCTGCCAGAGTACACACTGATCTTTGTGTGTGAGTGTGTGTGAGCAGTTTTCCAGTGGAGGCATCATTTCCTGATGATTATCAGCACGACACAGACGATCAATGATCAATATTTTGGGATTTGAAAAGTAAAATAAGACAAAAAAAAATGATCCAACATGAGGCAGGACAGAAATAGTTTTCCTCTTACAAGAGGAGAGATGCTGCAGTGATAGCATTGTCTGAGATTTCAACAACACACACACTCTGGTATCTCTTATTCCCTGTGTGTGTGTATGTGTGTGTCTCATGTTTCCTGGACTCCTATAATCTGGTGGTGAGCCATCTCTCTCTGTGGGAAAGCAGAGGGTCATGGGAAAGAAAAAAAACCACATCTCGATCCAAGATAATGTATGATGGAACAGCTGAGACTGGGTGGAGAGAGTCTCAGCTGCAAAAAAAAACAAAAAACAGAAACAAGACCTACATCCCATTTTACACCTCGTTTGATGTGTGTGCAGATTGCTTGTTTGGATGAGGGAAACTGTATGTTTATGTAAGGTGTGGAAAGTGATTGGATCAGTTGGAGGCACTCAGGTTTGCTTTGTGACCTCACTTTGTGGATCTCAGCAGAGCAATTACAGCTCGAGAAACCAAGAAACCAAGTCACAGGATGAAATTATAGTAATTCAGATGATATTTATCTTGTTTAGCAAAAGAAGAACCTTCAAGGTACACCTGACAGTAGAGCTGGCTGTTAGTCAGATTTTATTATCAGGTACGATTGTGTATTCCAAAGATTATCAAATCAAAAGAACTGGGATAATTTTTTGATTTCATTTTGCATTCACTTTGAGATTGCACTGAGTGAGTCAGCGTGGTGTGTCCTACAGGAGACCGAATGCCAATGGAAAGGCAGATGTGCAAAAGCAGGAATTCAAGGTAACTAGATCACAGACAGCATCTAAAACTGCTGGAAAGACACTCTTATCACCATCAGCACCAGCAGCAAGCCTCCGATAGAAATCATGAAAAAAAGATAAAAACCAGCGAAACAAGAGTAGATTTCCACTGCTGGAGACCGCTCGTGGAGCAAAGAAATTAATGATTATGCTGATCTGGCACTGTCCTGGCCCACCTACGCATTACACCTACAGGAGCTACTTGGCAATGGAAACCCATGCCATGAAGCTCCCAGTAATACCAGAGGAGATTTGGAGCTCTGCAGTTATTGAGTCAGCAGAGCGCTGGTGACTTTTACATGCTTGGTTTACAATAAAACCACTTACAGTTGATGGTGGAATATCTAGGAGGGAAGAAATTTCATTTTTAACTTCTTAATTAATCTTTTTTAGCTGCTTTATGTATAATTAATCTAACAGTAGGCTAATAAGATGTTTAAAATATGTTTATATTAAAGGCTTAGGGTCATGGGGGGGGTCAACTTACAATAATATGCAAGTGATTAGCAACTGGGGAACTTCAGACCATCTATAAATCCCGGTTGTTAACTGTTTATTCAACTTAGGGCCACGGGGCTGGAGCCTGTCCCAGCTGTCGCAGGGGAAGAGGTGGGGTATACCTGAACAGGTCGCCAGTCCATCACAGGGCCATCAGAGAGAGACAAAACCACACACTCTCACATCCACACCTACAGCCAATTAAGAATCACCAATTATCCTAATGAGCATTTCACTGGAGAGTGTAAGAACATACAAACTCTACCAACAGGCCCCAACTGATCGAGACGTTTGAACCCAGAATCTTCCTGCTGTGAGGTAACAGTGCCAACTGCTACACCACCCTGATCTCAGGGAAACTACACCAACACTTTCTCATCAATTCTGGATTCGTCAGGCTCTCTCAGCCCTCTTCTGGCAGCTCATGGCTGTCAGCTTCAGCTTTCTGCAACTCGCCCTGCGTAAGGTGAGGTGGAGGCAGGTCAGCAGGAACCAACAGTTTTCCTTGCAAGATGGTCTTTATGGTAAAAAAATAAACTCCCCCACCAACTACACGCCTGTTTTCTCCCCCCATTCAGTAACTCAATGATATTTGTTAAGTACTGACCAAAATAACTGTGACCATAACTGAGAAGGTTTTTATTAAAGTGCCCATTTATACTGAGGTTTTTCAGTTTTCCACTGAAGGAAAATGGACTGTAAAAAGTAATTGTATGCGGGGTTTCATTAAAATCAAATATGCACAATGTTCAAGCTGCCAATTTTTCACAATTATCATCTGCATGTTTTCTGTGCCCGTTTTAGTTCAGATGTGAGTGTATTTTTCTAGTTTTTGTAAACCGCACAGGTGAAATTAATGCCAGGACTAATGGGGAAAAAAAATAGTATTTTAGTCACAAAAACTGAAGCAGACCTCTTGGATGGTCTGTACTACATATTAAATTTTACTAAAAATGCTCCAAAAAACACCAACAGCCAATCAAGAGGTGAAGAAAAATCTGCCTTGTCCCTCTCTCTCTCTGTTTCTTAATCTCTTCTCTAAGGCTCGCTGTCCATCCACAGCGACAGGAAACGGCAGCATTGTTTACTGCGAGCAGCTGAACGGGTAAAACTAGACAGCAGGGGGAAGGAAGAGATAGCAGAGAGAAAGAGAGGGAGGGGGGAGAATATACTCTCCTGGGATATTTCTGAGTCAGGGGCTAACAAATCACACCACCTCAGCCTGGATGAGTTTTTCAGAGAGAGTGGGTGAGGTGAAACAGACAAAGAAAGCACTGAGGGAGTAAAATGCATCACATCTCCAGGAGGAAAACACTGGCTGCAGTAACATGAGTCCATGTGCTTCATAACAGATCAAAAATCAGGCTGCAGTACCTGTTTGCGGGCCTGGTTGAGGCCATGCAGGCGCTGCTGGAGTTCACTGCGGTAGTTCTGGGCCGCCTCGATGCTTTCCTTTGCCTCCTGCAGCAACACGTCCACCTCCACAGACATCCTCCCGCCTGCTGTCACACATGAGAGAGGAATATTTACTAAACACACCCAGGACGCAGTGTAACCTGAAACTAAACACTGAGAAAATGTATTTGCACAGATCACAGAGGCTTAAAAGGACTCCAGCAAACTGTATCAGGCCTCAGGAATCATGTTCTGAAGATGCTGTTTCATACTCTTCATGTATTTCACACTTTTTAAATCACAGACAAAACAGAAAAGTGTTGGCCCTGAGAAGTACACAGTGTCCCAAATCCCCTTCTTTATCCTCTATTTTACTTCAAATGTGAACATAATTTACAAAATGAACATTATGTTGTATTCACCAAGACTTCAAACTAGAGACTGAGACCATAACCTCATCAGGAAAGTATTTACTGAGGTCCTAAATGTGTTAAGTGGGGTCATTTTCTCATAGGTTTCTATACAATCAGATGTCTTTTTGCAACCAGAAGAGTTGCCCTCTGCTGGCCATTAGAAAGAATGCAGGCTTAAGGCAGTTCTGCTTTGAATTAACTGTTTATGACAGGAAGTGAGCCAGCAAGGGTGAGTCTGAGTGGACATCAGCGTGTCCTTTAATTGTTCGTGACTTGTCTGTGCAGACGTATAAGTGGACCAACAACCCACGGCGTTCCTCAGGTGGACTCCAAGCAGATTAGAAAAACTTATAACAGGAATGACGATCAACACTAGCTTCACAAAAAAACTAAAGTCTTGGCGGCCACAGTGCAAATGCTTTTTAAACTTTCACTGCAACAAAACTTTAGGTTAGGTTTAGAAAAAGATCCTTTCACAAAAGAACAATTCAGTCACTATCGTATTTTTGATCATCCTCACCTTAAAGCGATGACCTGCAACGAAAGCTCTGATGCACGTTGAGTCAATTTTTGTTGGAAACCGAGTTAAAAACTGGGTCAGTTTTCAAAATAAAAGCCCCCAAGCAGACTAAATTCAAAACCACTTTGGAGACACAGCAGGATAGATTGGCATCTGGTGTATTCCTGGGATTAGATGAGACTCTGCCTCTTTTATTCCAAGTGTTACTGATATACTTAATGCTAAACAGCACTCAGACCATGTTTATGGCACTATTCTAGCACCTTTTTTTTTTACAGTTTTTTCACTCGGTGTAAATTTTTCCATTCATCCATTTTCTTCCACTTATCCAATTCAGGGTTGTGGGGGGGCTGGAGCCTATCCCAGCTTCCACTTCCTGTAATTAGTTGTTACTGTTACTACGTTTACTTGCATTATATGAACAAAAGGTGACATTTACCGATCACAAGGATCTTCAGCATGTTTTTGTCTTATTTGTCTTATTCATCTTTGTAGAGACGCTGCTGTGGCTACTCTGGGACTGCAGCAACAGAAGCAAACTAACAACCTGCATCCTCTGCAAGAAAAACTACAATTCAAACAAACACGTAGAGCATTTTCACTGACAGAGGATATGAGAAAACAAGTAAACCACTTCCTCTGCTGCCAGCCAGCCTCCCAGAGTACCAGCCGGTTTACGACACAACAAGAAAACAGGACTTCTGGTTTCATTACAGCAGTGTGGGATTACATTCTTAATGACCTTTATGTACAATGCTCAGTGTGGTCCCCCAGCCTAACAAAACTACGAACATAAAACCCCACAATGATAACAAATACTCGCTTTAATGACCCTCTTCCTGTGACCTTAATATTATTATCAAACGTCACTAAAATAATGCTGCATTACTGATTTTGGCTTCATTTTAATGTCAAATCAAGGCGGGTTCGGTGTTCACGTCACTGCACCAGCAGCAAAATTACCTCTACAAGCACTTTTACAACAGTACACACTCGAAACTGTCAGAGGACTTCCCACTACAGGGCCCTAGAACTGTTTTAAAGCAGCGACTTTTAATTTTTACCTTACCTATGGACCTTTGGGGACCTAGTTGTTGTTTAAAGGAATTTACGATTTTAGTGTCCACAAACTATCAAAACTAGATCATCTAAATACAAACATTATTCTGGATCATTCTGTTTTGCTTTATGCCTTTAAGTGCAGCCTTTTCCTCTCCTTTACCCTCCCTAAAAATCCAAATTCACTGCCTGCCAAGCTGTGGCAGGCAGTTCAGTTCACTTTGAGTTATTTAGTTTAATAATTAATTACACACAACAAACTCTCTTCAACAGAGAAAACATTACAAAGCACAATATTTTAATAAATACATGCTGCATTTGTCAGCTGCTTATCCAGCACCAGTCTAAGCAGAAACACCCAGACCTCCCTCTCCCCACCCAGTGGGACACCGAGGTGTTCCCAAACCAGCAGAGAGTCATGATCTCTCCAGTGTCCTGGGCCTCCTCCCAGTTGGAAATACCTGAAACACCTAACTTAGGAGGAGCCCAGGAGGCATCCTAGATTTGTAGGAGTATTTCTACTCTGAGCCTATCTTTAAGGCTGAGCCCAGACACCCTTCAGAGCATGCTCATTTCTGCCTCTTTCATCTATGAGGTAATTCTTTCAGTCACTACCCGCAGCTCGTGGTCAGAGATGAAGGTAAGAACGTAGATCGACTGTTAAACTGACAGCTTCACTTTCATGGTCTGCACTCTGTTCACCACAACAGACTGTTACAGCGTCTGCATCACTAACCAACGCTGTCAGTCTCCTGCTCCCCTCACTCGTGAAAAAGACCCAGAGATACTTAAACTCCTCCACTTGAGGCAGCAACTAATGCCCAATCCACCCTATTCTGGCTACGAACCACGGCCTTGGACTTGGAAGTGCCGATTCTCATCCCAGCTGCGAGCTGGAGGTCACCTTCTCATGAAGCCAACAGATCCACATCATCCACAAAAAGCAGAGACGAGATCCTGAGACCACCAAACCCTCTACCCCTTAGCTGCAGCTGGAAGTTCTGTCCATAAAATTATGAACAGAAAGAGCAGGCCTGGCCAACACCCACTGGGAACAACCCCGACTTATTGCAGGCAATGTGGACCAAGCTCTCACTAGTAACCAGAGCTTTAAAATGAATGTAGTGGAGTAAAGGCTGTGGATCTCTTTACACCCACCTCTGCATGCTGCAGGTATCTCTGCTAGAGAAGGGTGGCTGCTGTCAGCCAGCACAAAGGTTTACATGAAGTCTGCCAAATGTAAAAATCTGTTTGCATACAAACAGCTTACATTTTAGCTTCTTCTTAATTTACTGTGCCGTCAGTGTGTTGATGTTTCTTGTGAAAGGGACTGATTATACCATCAATTTAAAGGCACCGTGTTTACGGCCCCTGCCCCATGTTTTGTGTTCAGGGATCACGATATATCATTGCTGTCCACTCAAAGACATTTGGTGTTTCACTCTTTCAGACTGTGTGATGTAATTTTATTAATACTTGTAAAAGCAGAAATCAGCCGCAGGGACACAACTGGTTTCTTTTTGGATGGATCTGGATGCTCAAAGCCCACCGACAGACATTAGTCACCAGGAGCATGTCAAATCTTAACAGTTCGCTGTAAAGCATCACCTGAGGTCAATTATTCAAAGTACTCAGAGATAACAGGACATCAGCAAAGTACTGTAACAGCATCTATTCACTTCAAAAATACACGGCAGAAGGCAAATGTTCATTATAATAAATGCCATAAAACTTATAAATATATTACTGCTAACATAAATTTAGCCACAAACTTCTGAGTGAAGCACTGACTTAAACTTGTACTGACAAATGGAGGAGAAAAGCAGCATGGAAAATCTCTATAGACAGAATGAAAGTGAAGGTAAGGTGAATTACCACCACCTTTCAATAGCTTCCTGTCAGAGGTGCCTGCTGAGAAATTACAAGTTTAAAACTGATCCTTTATCTCATCAATTATTCTGTTTATTTTACAGGTTTCCCAAAAGTTATGGTGACATGTTTGAATTACATTTTCTCTAAAGATATTTACCTGACATATACATACCTAATGTATACATACCTAATCCTTTAAACTTTTATACTGAATCACTTTAATGTCATCTGTAACTTGCTCTGCTTGTTTTTTTACATTTAAAAAGCTTTTTTTTTTATTCTTTTCTATTTGGGGGGTCAATTTGATATAGCAAAATAAAAAATAATAAAAATTCCTTGTTAAATGTAGTAAGAAATGTCATATTTCAAGTCTTTTTTTCCCATTATAATAATTCCTCTCATCATAGCTTTTATATCACTGTTTTGGTACCAATATTTACCTGCATTTGGTGCTTGGCAGGTGTTCATTTTGAACCCTGGAAGGAGGTCTTTAAATAATATAAATACTCAGTGAGTTCTTAATCTATTTTGTTGCAGGCGGTGTTGGAAAAAACAAGACTTTTTGGTGACATAACACCATGAAAAACACCAGGAATGATGGATTAAATCAGATTCTTCCTACAGAATATCTGGCTTAAATCTTAATGTATCCTGATGCTTCAGGAACATGTTAGACCAAGAGTTTGTCTTTACACACAGCAGGTGCGTTAAAGTCTCAGCTAAGTCCTCCTCGGAGCTGAAAGTAATGACACTACCTGCTGTGGTCGGCCACACTTCCTTTACAGCATCTAAAGAGGAAGTTACTAAAATGCATCATGCTCCCGCCACATACAGTATGCACAGTGTCACACGTGGTCCACTGCTGCAGCTTACACCGATCAGGCATAACATTATGACCTCCTGCCTAATATTGTGTTGGTCCCCCTTTTGCTGCCAAAACAGCCCTGACCCATCAAGGCATGGACTCCATTAGACCCCTGAAGGTGTGCTGTGGTATCTGCACCAAGATGTTAGAAACAGAGCCAGGTGTTCCCCAGGTAAGTGACACAAACGCACCTGACCATCCATGTAATTCGTCAGACCAGGCCACCTTCTTCCATTGCTCTGTGGTCCAGTTCTGATGCTCACATGGCCATTGTTGGCGCTTTCAGCGGTGGACAGGGGTCAGCATGGGGACCCTGACTGGTCTGCAGCTATGCAGCCTCATATACAACAAACTGTGCTGCACTGTGTATTCTGACACAGGTTAATGTGTTGAATCACGTTTTCTTTTACATCATGTGGATGGCCGGGTGCATGTGCGTCGCTTACCTGAGGAACACCTGGCACCCGGATGCACTATGAGAAGAAGGAAAGCCGGCGGAGGCAGTGTGATGCTTTGGACAATGTTCTGCTAGGAAACCTTGGGTCCTGCATCCATGTGGATGCTACTTTGACATGTACCACCTACCTAAGCATTGTTGCAGACCATGTGCACGCTTTCATGGAAACGGTATTCACTGATGACTGTGGCCTCTTTCAGCAGGATAATGCTCCCTGCCACAAAGCAACAATGTTTCAGGAATGGTTTGAGGAGCACGAGTTTGAGGTGTTGACTTGACCTCCAAATTCCCCAGATCTCAATCCAATCTGTGGGATGTGCTGGACAAACACGTCTGATCCACGGAGGCCCCACCTCTTACAGGACTTAAAGGATCTGTTGCTAACATCTTGATGTCAGATACCACAGCACACCTTCAGGGGTCTAGTTGAGGCCATGCCTCAACAGGTCAGGACTGTTATGCCTGATCGGCGTAGGTCAGTGTTAAGTGGCTTAATAAACAAACAAACAAAAAAAATTCCTCTGAAACTGGTCAGGTACAAGGACTGGACTGAAGATGAATGAAAAAGCAGTCAACCTCCTAAGAAACTTTTAAAGACCTTCAGAGAGCCGGAGAACTATTGCTCCAGACCACTTTAAAAAAAATTACAAAAAAGTCTGGCTTCTTAGGAGCAAAATATTTTTTAAAAATCAAGGGTGGCTCGAGACTTTTGCACAGCACTGCCATACCAAGTACCTGTATGAAACTAAACAAGAACTTCTTCATTAGTTAACACACAGACAGACACAAAGATCCACTGTCAGAGCCTCCAAACAAAACCCCAGTATATGTATTTATACACACATGAATGGAAATGACTATGCAGGCATCCACTCGCTTTGCCATAAACAGCACCCACCACTAACACTGCTCCTCCTCTCACACTCCTTTCTTTCTGCAACCTTTAACAGCCCCAATACTGTTTTACATCCTCTAAAAGGGTGCAGGCCCTCTCTCCCTCTGTCTGTAATCCTGTGGCTTATAATCCGTTTGTCTGAGTGCTCAGCCAAGTCCAGCTTGTTTTCCTCTCTGTTTAGATGACACGGGTGTGGCTAGAAACAAACGAACAGGAATTTCTCCCCCTAGTTTTTATTTATTCTATAAAGAGTTCAGCATTGTGTGTCTGTGGAGTATTTAGGTCAACCTGCATGGAGTGATGGCCCGCTGTCCTCCTTTCACAGCACCCTCACGCTGTTCACAGTCTCATGTAGTGAAGCAGGACAAAATCAGTGCTTTTTAAGACCTCTGTGTAAAAAAGTAAAGCCTGAATGGTGTCAGAAATAATATATACAATTATCCAATCAAAAACAGCATGCTTCTCTTTGCCACACACGACTGTTGAGTGAATCTCTTGTGAATTTTTGGACTATTAGATGTTTTACAGTCCACGTGCATCTATTTTAGCCACAAATGCAGGGTCTTTCCTGGTTTTATTATGCAGCCATCCACAGGGAATATTTCTGCCTTTTTGTACATTATGGACACATCCCAAAAGCGTGTATCTTCCCTGATGCTCTACTTGTACATCATTTTTTGCTTCGATATACATCACGGAGCGGGATTGTTAACACTTATCTAATGCTAACCTAGAGGAAATAAAAGTGAATCTGTAGATTTTATTTTTTCTTAGTAGGGAAAGCCATAATGAATTTGTATGTCATGTCTAATAACTGAAGAGAAACAACATCAAATCAAGCTGGTGAGTCTGTAAATACATCATCCAGGCATGATCTTAGTTAGGATTTTAGCCTCGTGCTAAACAGGCACATTTTCAAATAGAAACTAGAAGATGTGACCTTTCAAATGAAGTCTCATGCATGCATTTGACCCTATAGTTATTAGGCTATAATATTTCCCTTTTGGGTGAAAATTCAATAAAAATGGGTGGATGCTAACAGGTTAAAATACACGCCAGAGGACACAAACACTAGCCTCTACATCAAAAGTCTGCAGCAAATATAATAAAACCCACAACAGTTTTGAACTTGAATGCCTGAAAATGTGTTGAATTGAATGTTAAGCTGATAAATCCCACCTAGAATGAGCTTAAAGAAGCCTGAGGCAGCTCCTCTGAGCAAGCTGCACATGCAACAGGAAAGTTATGACAGGCACTCCAATGCAAACCCACGCAATTATTATTATTAATAGCGTAGAAGACATCAGGCATGTCTTAACTAGCTGCAGCTACTTCCGTATTTTGCAGTTATTTTCTACATAAACTCCCGCCCATCACCAACTTTAGGGGCTTCTCCAGTCTTTTTAAAAGTGTTCAAGAATGCATAAAATGTGTGACTGCATAACTCATGCTGCGTTGTTTGTCATATTTTGGTGCTCCAACAGTGGAGTTGAGCCGAACTCCGCTGGAAAAACTCATATTTTTAAGGTTGCGCCAATGTCAGCAAGCAATAATAAATCATAAGAAAACATTAGAGTGTTTTTTTAGTATAAATGAATTGTTCAAAATATTCGGCATGGAAATTATTTACTAAGTAATAACCTTTTCCATGGAAAGCCTAACTTAAAGGACGGTTTGTGCTGTTCGGGTGAATTTAAGTGGAAGAGAACGACGAGAATAAGAAACGTACTTAAAATGTAGAGCTGCTCGAGTCATCTTCAAAAGTTCAAGAATGCGTAAAATGTATAATAAAGTATGTCACGCTGCACTATTTCTCATATTTTTGGTGCTGGAATGTCAAGTAAAGTTGGGTGGAGCCAAACTCCATTAGAAAATCTCCTGTTTTTAAGTTTGCGCGAGTGCCAGCAAAAACTATAAATAATAACAAAATATTATTTATAATTAAAAAAAACTGTCTAACATGTCCAAAAAAATTCGGCATTGGAATTTTTGAGCAGGTGACAACTTTTTCCACGAAAAGCCAAACTGAAAGGTTACTTCGCGCTGCTCGTTAGGGTGACTTTAAGCAGAAGAGGATGAGAGTATCAGAATAACTAGCGAGAAAGTTGTAAAGTATGAGGCGTAAATAGGTAATAAAGAGGTGATGGAGAGGGAGGATAAAGAGCAGATTTATGCGAGTTGGTGTGGAGACAAGTTTGTCGTCAGCTTCTCGAAATAAGGTCAGAAAACTGAGAAAAAGTTGGAGCTCGCTTGTTGTGGGGAAAAAAAGACAATGAAATCGGAGCACGCTTGAGAGAACAAACACAACACACCCATTAATTACGACAACAAGACAACCGACAAATCGACTAAATTAACAGCCCCTCTTCACATGTGGAGAAAACAATCCCAGCCGTACCTGTTTTACTGCTTTCTGGTGGCCATTTCGTCACGAGAGGTATGAATCAGCTCGAAGCCGCCGCCACACCGATATGCCCAAGTTTTCACTCAAGTCCAAAAATGACACTTCCGAGGCTTTAAGGGCATCAACCAATCACAGAGGAGGTCCCTTCGAGCGACAAGACAACCAACCAATCGGACTGAGATATTCTCCTTTTCCCCTCCCCAATCAAACCACCCTTTCTGATCGAAGTGGAACTGATGAAATAAGCTGAGGCCAACTGTGAATTGAATGGGGTTTAGAACAAAATTAAATTAACTAAATACATCAATAAATACACTGCACACAATGTAAATACAATTTCAGTTTTCTTACATTAAAATTCCACGTATATATAGTCTTATTTATTGCATATAACCAATTCTGTATACAGTATATTTTCTAATTTTGTACTTTGCAAGAGAGAAAGCGCTTCTTTCCTTGAGATAACAGCCTCAGTGTGGAGAGGTGTCGCCCTCTAGTGCTCTGTAATGCATTTGGATACAGTGAGGTCTGGTATCACAACCTCCCTTCATTCAAGTTTTTCCAATATCTTTACACCACACTAGTGATTTTTTTATGTCATTCTATTTACTATTTTCATACAGTAGCGGTGAAAAGTTGGATGACTGAGTGGGCACACTACTCGCTGGTACTGTTTACTGAAACTTTTGGCTGGTACTGTGTATATAAAGGCCTTTAAGAAAAGACAGAGAGCAAACTACTCGGGGACCCCCAAATTGAGAGATCCATATTTTCTCCATAATATTAGTCTTTACCTTGTTGTAACCTGGAGCTACACAGCCTAAATACAACTGAATTTATCATTTGTTTGATTATAATTAGGAAGTCCTGATAGAGACATGACATGATGATGCAGTCCTCCTGATGAGGCTAAACGCACCATTATAGATGGAGAACAGCCACAGTCTATCCCTCTTTCATGTGCAGTGGGTTTGCGCACCGCTGAGTTGCACCTCGGCGCAGAGCTGCGCGCAGGAACCTGCTGCTGTTCCTGCTGCTGCTGCTGTTGGTATCAGTGACGCAGTTGGACAGGGATGTACGCCTGAGCAGACCTCGACAATCCCTTTAGATTAGCGCTTGACCTGCAGGATTTGTTGCTGGAGAAGCACCTGGTTCACGGGAAGCAGAAAGAATGGAGTAGATTTAAATTTACATCCCAGTGGATCCTTTTCCACAACCGTTTCTGTAACTTTTATATTATTTTTTTATGATCGGATACTTTTTACGCAACTCCAGGACGCAATACTTTAAGAGAGAAGCTCTGTCCAAAGCGGAGCCATGGCAGGTTTTATGCATTACATTGTTCCAGAGGGGTTTTTTTTTGGCATTTCTCCTCTGAGATCTGATGATGTGTGATATTCCTGCTGCCGGCGGAAACGTCTAATCCCTCCCAGATTACAGCGCACTGATGGATTGCGTCCTGTCGTCCAGCCGGGTGACACCAGGGCCTAGCCAAATGAATCCAACCGCTATGCCTGCGTC
The DNA here is from genome assembly GCA_015108495.1 of Heterochromis multidens. Taxonomy (NCBI): domain Eukaryota; kingdom Metazoa; phylum Chordata; class Actinopteri; order Cichliformes; family Cichlidae; genus Heterochromis; species Heterochromis multidens. The sequence continues at coordinate 47,002 of VUQS01012536.1, forward strand.
TTGACTGCTGAGTTGAAACCATTAAGGGCAGGCCATTCTGTAGGTACCTGCATCCCCAACGGTGCCAAAAACAATGAGGAGAGCTGTACTCAAAGAAGCCGCCAAGCGATTCCCCTGGCTGGCTAATGTCACTTTGTACGGTTGCTTATTCGCCGGCGGTGACCTAGTCCACCAGCTCTTAGCTCAGAAGGAGCACATGGACTGGAAACACACTCGCAATGTCGCCATCGTGGCAATCAGTTTCCACGGAAACTTTAACTACTTCTGGCTACGCGCCCTGGAGCGGCGTTTCCCCGGAAAGTCCGCTGGGATGGTTTTCCGCAAACTGCTGCTGGACCAAAGCTTCGCGTCGCCTTTGGCCACCAGTGTCTTCTACACAGGTAAGATGGGTTGCTTTCATTTGATCCACCTTAAGATTTACAGAACTAAGAGTTTGGTTCATGTTAAGGCAAAGCGCACGTGTACGCACCCCTTCAGTGCGCTTTGTTTGAAGCCATCAAATATTATCTTTGGCCAAAACATCAAATATGAGAATTACTGATTAATTTTCCAAATGTAAAAGTCATCCAGCCGTCAGAGCCGGAGCGCAGACCCAAAATAACATTGATAATGAGTGATAATAAGTTAAAATATCTCATGTTGACACGCTATTGCTATAAAATCGTGCACAAATCTCCACAGGAGAAAATCAAAAGAGTGAATTCAGTTTGTAAACGGAATCCAAGATCTTAAATCAGTGATGAGGTGAAATGGCTTCCTGTCAAGGTTGTCTCTCAGTCAAACATCAAGGTGGCCAACGTAAGGGGTCGTTCCATACTTTTTTGAAAAATTTGTGCGTAAAGACGCACGTCCCAAATTGTGCCTTAAACCTCTCCCCTGTTTCGCAGGGGTGAGCTTCTTGGAGGGAAAGGAGGACATCTTTGAGGACTGGAGGGAGAAGTTCTTCAACACCTGGAAGGTGAGAATTGCTTCAGCAGCTGCTCGAAGCGAAGGAAAGTCACCTTCCCTTCACACACGGTAGCTTCAGCCGCTGCCAGCTCACAACTAGATTAACCTAGATTGCCCCGCCGGCACTTCTGCTTTTGCGCAGTGGGCTCGGCGCCCAGAGGAGAGCACGCGGGGTAATTCAGCCGTGACTACAACCAGAGGATAAAAATGTCAATGAGTTTTAGGACGTTTAGGAGCTGACGTCCTGCCAAGTGTAAATCACAGTGTCATGCCGCTGTAATTACAGTAAAACATGGGTAATTCTGCAGAAAACAGACTCATGTCTGCATTAATAATGCAGAGTGAATAAAGAGTGACTGGAAAGTTGTTGAATTCCCACTTTTCTTTGATTCAATTCAATTCTATTCTGTTTATATATCACCAAATCAAAACAACAGTAGCCTCAAGGCACTTTATATTGTAATGTAAAGACCCTACAATAATACAGAAAACCCCAACAATCAGATGATCCCCTATGAGCAAGCACTTGGCCACAGTGGGAAAGAAAAACTCCCTTTTAACAGGAAGAAACCTCCAGCAGAACCAGGCTCAGGGAGGGGCAGCCATCTGCCTTGACCAGTTGGGGGTGAGGGGAGCTTTCTTCCCATTTCTTAAAAAAAAAGCACATGATATACAGTATTTCTGTAGAACTGAAGATGATACTTATCCATTTGAGGAAAAATGAAGGTTATATCATGTTCCAAAGATGTACGGCATGCTTCTTATAAATGGGAAATTTGAGGAGGGATGTTTCTGCGATTTTTAAAATGGTGTGGCAAAGGGGGGATCACAAGCACAGCAACAGGTACTCAATACATAGGTCTGCAAAATGGATAAACAAGTATTTAAACTATTTACTAGACAAGGAAGAATAGCAGCAAGAGTGAAAGGGAAGGTTTATAAGTTGGTAGTGAGACCTGCTGTGATGTATGGTTTGGAGATGGTAGCACCGACAAAAAGACAGGAGGTGGAGGCATAGATTGCAGAGTTGAAGATGTCAAGATTTTGATTGGGAGTGACCAGGATGGACAGGATTAGAAATGAGTATATGAGAGGGGCAGCTGAGGTTGAGGGGTTTGAGGACAAAGTTATAGAGGCAAAGCTGAGATGGTTTGGACATGTGCAGAGGAGGGATAGTGGATATATTGGACAGAGGATGCTGAATATGGAGCTTCCAGGCAGGAGGAAAAGAGGAAGACCTCAGATAAGATTCATGGATGTAGTGAAGGAGGACATGCAGAGGGTTGGTGTGACAGAGAAGGATGCTAGGGATAGGGTGAGATGGAGGCAGATGATCTGCTGTGCGACCCCTAAAGGGAGCAGCTAAAAGAAGAAGAGGACTAACTGCCTTTTGTTTGAGGCTCGTATCATTTAAACATAACAACCTGCACTGGGCTTTTTTCAGTCTGTTAACTTGTAATACACACCTAAACCTAACCCCCTGTACTTCACATGGCTCTTCTCCTTTATGTGATGCTTTTTTCCTAATCCCAGCCTTTTGGTTTCAGTGCCTAACCCTAACCACCTTTGAGGACATACCGCACTGTTTTTCATGCACCTGAGACCAGAGTGCATCCCTTCTGTCTCTATCTCATCTGGATCTTTTCTGCTTTATCTCCTGTGTGCAAAGCATATTCTAACGAGCACTGATTTGACATGCACTGGCCCAGGCATTGCCGCCGACTCTCCACTTCAAGTCAGTGGATTTAATGATAGGTCACCAGTGACACGATGGAGATTAACGTAAAAACTATATTACGGCTGAATTAAAGCAACAGATGTTCCTGAGTGCATAGTCTAGTTCCACAGCTCTGTGTGCAGTGTTTTTAATGAACACAAAGTATCCCATGCTCACTATCTTCACCTCTTTTTTAAACCAACTGCTGACCTCTTACTGTGATCCTCTCATACGTGCACGGGTAGGGATTGTATGCATTAAAAACAAATGTCATGTGTTCTCTTTCAGACTGGACTCATGTACTGGCCATTCATGCAGGTAAACCTGATTAATTTTTTTCAGTTTTACTTGTTTAAAGTCAGAAAAAAAAGAAAAACATCAGAAGAGTGGAGCTAAAATCAGTGGCTTTGCTGCTGTGCTGTCTCACAGAGCTGTCTGATATTAAGTTCTGGTAAATTTTGGCTTCTTTAGCATGAAGTGTGTAGATTCAGACAGTGTCCATCCCACTGAGAGGAAAACTTTGTTTGACCCTCCTCCTTGATAGTCCTCTTCTCGGCTTCCACTTTTCTAGTTCCTCAACTTCGTCCTGATGCCGTTGTACATGCGAACTGCCTTCATGGGTTGCTGCGCCTTCCTCTGGGCCACCTTCCTGTGCTTCTCACGGCAGAATGGCGATGGTACGGCGGGTGTGGCTCTCGCATTCGTCATGGACCCACGTAAAACTCTGGAGGAGATGCGTGAGGCTCGACTGGCACGGAAGAAGCAAAAGACTCAACGGGAAAACTAAAGTGAGAAGGAAGGAGCAGAAGAGCCACCGCTTCAGTCATTCAGGTCTTTGATCTTTGGAAGCAAGACAGAGAGCCTGTTTACCTCCACTTAAACCAGCACAATGAGAGCTCCGTGCAGAGCTGAGGAGCAAAAAACTGTCACTGAGTACTGTCACTGTCACATACGCACACGAGGGTTTGACTGGTATGGACTTAGAAGGCCAGTTTTTAAAATGAGGGCATTTACGGGCAGACAGGGGTCTGATGAAAGCTTTTAAAGCTGCATTATGGGAGTGTAAGAGTCCGACTTTATGAAAATTTAAAGTTGTTTATATACCAATTTAAGGGCTCTCACAGCTACAGAAGAATCAAGAAATGAGACCGTGTGTGGGTTTCAGATACACTTGATGCCAGGCAGCTAAACAGGCCAAAGAAATAAAGTACATTTTAAAAGTTATCACACCCTTAGAATTATAATAAAAAAACTCTAAAGCCACACAAAAAGTGCAGTGCTCATTAGCTGGTACCCAGAAGTTTTAGTCAAGATTAGTTAGATTAATCTCATAACATCCACAAAGTTTCCAAAAAGTTGAATCTGTTCATCTGGACGTGGCGTTTTTTAGTGGGAGAAACGTTTCGTTTACCAACTGGTAACTTCTTCAGTCTCAGCTGACTGCAGACTTCCCCAGCCTTATAAACAGTACATTGCATAATGACAGAAACCAGCACCACTGACTAACAATGGGCCATTTGGTCAGTTTCATGATCAATGGTATGCAAATTGTCATGACCATTGATCAATGGCCATGAGTACCATTCACAGAGATTGGGGAATGGCTGCAATCACAGCATTGTAAGATGGTGACAGATGTACCCTTAGGCCCCCTCCTCGGTTCAGAGATGGTCTTTCCTTTTTCACGTAAATGGCCTCCTTGACTCCCCGTTCAAACCAGCGTTCCTCCCTGTCCAAGATGTTTACGTCCTCATCACTGAAAGAGTGGCCACTGGCCTGTA